>JAOTQM010000335.1:0-56876 GCA_026939265.1 Oreonectes daqikongensis | reverse complement strand
TGTGCATTCTGAGTAACGTTGGTTGCTGTCCAGTTTTGTTACTTTTTGTCTATTTTTATTACATGTGTGCGGTAGGCTAGTCTTTATCGCTTTATTGTTTGCATTCCTGGAGCGCAAACAGCAGGGGGCGCCATTGCGCCTGCGCGGAGGAGCATCGCAACTCGTGGGCTTAGAAAACGTCGTTAACACGACGGGCTGCAATGTTGCAAGCAAATTTTGCAGAGCAGTCGGTTCCCCCAGAATGCCCCCGACATACCAAGGAAGGGAAGAGCTCGAGTTGTACTTCTTTTAAACTTTTACCGTCTTAATTTTCCGGTTTGTACGAAAAGTTGGGTGTGTTGGGTGTAAATGTGACACCTCGGGACAATCGGTTGGCAGATGTCTTTGTCCAGTTGTAGAACATTAACCCAACAGGGTTAAACTGCTATAACAGCACCGTTAGGAGGAGAGTTTTCACACTGTGAAGGGACGGACTTGGACGCACTTCAGGATTGACTGAAGACATGGGCAACAACAAGGGCAACCAGGGATGTTTTGGTTTGTTTTTAAAGCTTTTAAAATAATTATTTTAGTGCATTTATATGATTTGACATATGGCTGTAGTCGTTCTCTGTCCAAGTTGGCATTGGTTTGTGTTTTGCGTTCCGTGGACAGTTGAAAATGTTTCACTGTGGAAGGGTGCAACATTTTGCAGGGCTACAGTTACTACTCGTCACCTGGCATTGCCCAATAAAGCAAAACTTAATGATCGATTCCTGCAGCATAATCGATTATTTCTAGTGTAATGTTTCGTGCAACTTGCGAAAATAGTTTTTGTAGATTCATGCATTTGGAATTGTTGGGAAGTTACATGCATGCATGTATGTGAACTTATACGTTAAACCAACTATGAAACCTTGTAAACTAGATTTACAAGAAAACCAGGATACGTGTTGCTTTTCCCAATGTGTCGTAAATATGTCATGTACATGTGAATGACAGATGTTTTTGTTTAATTTCTCGCTTTTGTACTTAAATTTTCTTTAATTTGCTCTTCTGCTATAGAAAAACATGTTGATGAGGAAACCCATGGAAAATACTGCGCTCACCGGTGAGGGTTCCTTCACCATACACAAAAATAACACACGGCATTTTACACACTACACAAAAATAGGGACACCTGTTGGCATTATGAGGATAAATAACATGAAGCAATATACATGAAGCAACCACTTAGTTCGTATGGTTTGATAAATATTGTATTATTATAATTCTATACAAATATATATGTATAATTTGATAAATATGAACATGCTTGTTTGTTTACCTGCAGAAATTATGTGGGACTAACTATCCAGTAAGCATTGCCTTCATTGTGGTCAATGAGTTCTGCGAGAGATTCTCATACTATGGCATGAAAGGTAAGACCATGAAACTTGAAAACTCGTTTTATATCATGGTTTTAAATGTTTCGACATTTGCTATTACAATATTTAATTTTTGTGACTGTATTATGGTAGTACTTTGGAATACAATGTAATTCCATTGACTGAAAGTAACCAATTCATGGTAGTAAAATCTCAATTAAATTACATTACATGTATCTGTGCTGTAAAACACTATGTACTGTTTTAAAATACATTTAAAATATTTTTGAAGCCTTCAAAGTATTTTGTGCTGTCAAACTGCAAATGTTAAACTTTAAAGAGGAGGATAGAACTAAAAGTTTGGAAATAAAGTGCAAATTTCAGTTCTGCCAAATGCATAAATGTAAATGTTGTGTTGTTGCACACTATAAAAAACATGTGTCATCGTATACATTATACTAATTGTCATCCTTTTTTTTTTTTTTTTTACAAAGCGGTGCTCACACTTTACTTCCACATACCTGGGCTGGGACAAGAATCTATCCACAGCGGTGTACCATGCCTTCTCGGGCTTGTGTTACTTCACCCCACTTCTGGGTGCTTTGATAGCAGACTCCTGGTTGGGAAAGTTCAAGTAAGTCCTGTTACCTTTTCTGCACCAAGGGAAAAAAAGTTATTGTAGAAAACACATTTCTTAATCTTTGTGTGTTCATTCACAGAACCATCATCTATCTGTCTATAGTTTATGTGCTTGGTCATGTGGTCAAGTCTGTGGGAGCCATTCCTGATGTGGGGAACAGCACCGTTCATATGTAATCTTGGATGCTACTTTGAGATTGTGTGGTGTGGACATTGCGTTTGTGTGTGAGAGGCAATGTTTATCGGTATGTCAGGGTTGGGCAGTAGAATAAAAGATTTTTTGTTCCTTTTATAGAGTTCTGTCAATGATTGGTTTGATCCTGATAGCTTTTGGGACCGGGGGAATCAAGCCATGTGTCGCAGCTTTTGGTGGTGACCAGTTTGATGAGGACCATGTAAGTCGTGATGTCATTAGCAATGACTGCTGAACCATTTTTGTTAATGACAATATTATTTTCTGTGTTCAAATATTTTTTAGGGTAATAAGGCCCTCTCTAAAATAACAATTACTATTCATTGCAATCTGTCAAAACTATCATTTTTATTTATCTATTAATAGTCACTTGCAGGAGGTGTTAAGGCAAAGGTTTTATTAAACTTAGTCTTATGCATAGAAGACAAGATGTCTATATTTCTTTGCCAAATTTTTCTCTTAGAGTTGTAAAATGTAATGCATATGTCTGCTAGTTAATCTATTTTAGTAGTTGGCCTATGTTCAATGGGATGTATTGATGGTCTCAAAACTAACAGATAGTTAAAAGGGATTGTTCACCCAAAAATAAAAGTTCTGTTACCATTTATTTACCCTCATGTCATTCAAAATCTGTGTATGATATTTTGAGAAAGGTCTTAGTTTTTTGTGTCCATACAATGTAAGTCAATGGAGGCCAATGATGTTTGGTTACCGACATTTTTCAAAATATCTTCTTTTGTGTTGTGCAGTAGAAAAAAGTCATACAGGTTTGAAATGACATGAGGGTGAACAAATGATAAAATAACTTTTTGGGTCCCTTCAAAAGTCACAATATTTGTAAACCATTCAAACATTTTGTTTTGTTCAGACAGATGAGAGGAGAAAATTCTTCTCAATCTTTTACATGTCCATCAATGCTGGAAGCGTCTTGTCAACCATCATCACGCCAATATTAAGAGGTCACCTCAAGATAACCTTTGCACACAAAACAACAATTACGAGCAAAGTATATTACAGTCATAAAGTGATTCACTTATCCATCACATTAAATCTCTACAGGTGATGTGCAGTGTTTGGTGGAGACTGCTATGCCCTGGCCTTTGGAGTCCCTGCTGTTTTAATGATTATTGCACTAGGTGAGAATCTCCTCTGTCCTGGGAATTTCAGTTGCAGGGATGGGGGAAGTTCAGGATGACTATGGATTGTATTAGTGAAACCAAGTTCAACAAAATTGTCAATAGGCATGCCTGTACTGTATATTTAGCAGTCCTGGTTATTTATTCAGAAATCCCAATATGTGTTGATAACTCGTTGGACCACATTCAGTGAACCAGAAATTCAAATTGGGGGGGGTTGGATCTTTGGTCTCATAGCTTTTATGTTTGCATTTTGTGTGTTGGATACCTTTGGGCCCATCCACCAACAAAATGGTTTTGCATCAACGGGCTTTTGTGTTTTATGAACCTATTTAATTTTATATCGCTACTTGAATTCACCCATTGCATTTATTAGGCATGCAAATAACTTTGTACTTGTTCATGCAGTGGTGTTCATTGCTGGAAATGGACTGTATAAGAAGGGTCCGCCTGAAGGAAATGTCCTCTTGCGTGTTTGCAAATGTATCGGGGTAAGTATCTTTTCAAACATTGTCACTGAAGGATTTGGAGCATGACCAGCAGGTTAACAGAAGCTTGGGTGTTCAACACAACTTCACCTTTTACTATGTTTTTACCAGTTTGCTATTCGCAATCGATGGAGGAACTCGAAGAACAGCTCAAAGCGCAAACACTGGCTGGACTGGGCGGAGGAGAGGTACCCGGTATGAGTGCTTAAATACCTAAACGCAAATCTAAGCACAAACCAGAAGCTTGATGTGATGTGTACCGCCCCTCATATCAACATGTGAAATATTGATGTTTTAACAGAAGCGGCTCATTCAGGAAATTAAGATGGTGTCCAGGGTGCTGGTTCTGTATATTCCTTTGCCAATGTTTTGGGCTCTCTTTGACCAACAGGTAAAATTCATTGGACTCTCTTACAACACCGACTCTTGCTTAGTTCAGCTAACAATTAAATGTGTGCCATTTTGCCTTTTATTGCATTTCATAAAGGATAGGGATTTGAAACATTGTAAAGGTGCATAAATGTTGTCTTTGCAACAGCTTAATATTGGAATATGTATGCTTGGCCAAAGATTAAAAGTGATCATTTTTATTAGGCATAATTTCATTTGTTTTGTGCCAGGGGTCACGATGGACTCTCCAGGCCACTCGGATGAACATGGATTTCGTAAGTTTCTCTTTGCGACAAGAACCAGCAAGAGTGTCGTGCAGCTAGAATCATAAAAGAATTCATCAGATACTATTTCACAATATTATCAAAATTTTTTAAATGATACATTATCATTGGGAATGATAAGGTAACATGACAATAATCTCCCTTGATGTGACTGGATGATTTTATGATCACAATATACAGGTCTGTATACACCGTCACAATATACAGCTTTATCACTGTTGAATCCAAAGGTTATAAAGAACCTTCCTTTGAATCTCCACTTTTCCAAAAATGGAAACCGTTGCCTGGCATGTTATTTTTACTTAATTTCTTACAATAAACACGAGGAGGACATTTCAAGAATGTTGATGACAACCATAATCTAACCATAAAAGAATTACTCACTTTGATCATAATTTGTGTTTTACAGGGGGGAGCATTTGTAATAAAGCCTGATCAAATGCAGGTGAGGGAGACATCATGTAGACAGGTGGACACATGCATATGCAGGATTAATTCCCAACAGGCTTTATGATTTATAATTCTCATTTTTTTTATACAAGAGTATAAGGTAAACCAGGTTAGATATATAAAGGTTTTTTCCCACCTCCAGACACTTTATAACAATACATTATCAAAAACAAAGCAATAAAATGTCCTGTTATCACTTTTCATCATCAATGTCTTTTCTGCATATAATGATATTGTGGTGTCATGTAGGGTGTGTGCTTTTTATTGTGTAGATGCTGAATGCTTTGCTGATTCTGGTATTTATTCCGATCTTTGACATGGGCATATACCCGCTGATCAGCTTGTGTGGCATCAAGCTCACGTAAGTGCTCAAAAAACACATTCAATGAAACAAGCAAGCACATTCTGTACAGTAATACACTTCCAATGCAAAACATTCAAATGCACAACTGAATGTATGTAAAATCATTTTCTTATTTGCTCTCAGTCCTCTAAGGAAGATGGCTACTGGCATGATTCTCGGTGCTCTTGCTTTCGGTGCTGCGACTATCGTAGAAATCAACGTTATTGTACGTCCATTTATAAAAATGCACCACATTGCATGTAAATAGATGCTAAAAGCTGAGCTTGTCAATAAAGTGGCACTTTATGTCCTTTCAGAAAACTGTTGTGAAGCCTCCTGCAGCCAGAGAAAGCCTATTGCAAGTTTACAATCTAATGGATACAGAAGTCACTGTGCAGTTTCCAGGACAGAGTATCTTCCCCGAGCCAATAAAGTCATATGAGGTCAAATCACTGGAGCCCGCCATAGAAACCTCACCCAAAACATATTTTCTATGCGCTAGAAAATGGTTAAAAAATACAGGAAAGAGTAAATGCTGTGGAACTACCTACATGTCTGCATTAAAGAGGATATAGCTTGTGATTTTTAAGGGCCTACTTTGGTTTATGGAGTGTCCAACAACAGGTTTATGTACATACACGGTGTAAAAACACTATTATTTCGTAATAATAAGCAGTTTTACCTTCTTGACTGACTCTCAAATGATTTGTTCCACCATTTATTTCCGCCTTTCCGCTAGCCTAGTCTGCAGTGATTTGGTTTAGCACGTGTGTTCAAGTTTTGTTATTTATTTACCTTCGGATTTACAACTTGGGAGACTGCTTACTTTCAAACATGGCACTGCATGAAATGTCATTTTGATGATCTTGAGGAATGTACTCTTTAAATACTAATAAAATATGATTTGATCTACATCACTGTTATAGACAAACACAATCTGACTAAACTATTAAGACACAGGTGTACTGTTTTTATGGGGCATTTTGGCAGCAATGCTTCTTGCAACTTTATACTGAGAACATATAACTTTTTGTCCAGAATCTGAATTCTGATTGTTACTGTGGATTAATATAATTGTGTGATGTACCAATATGTAAATATAAACTGCATGTTTTTACTATTTTATGTAACTTTCATATTTAAAATAATGCATGGAATATATGTTTTGGGTTAAATGTTTCTGTTTTTGTATACAGGATCCTGTGGGATACTCGAGTCTTCCACTTACTGGCGACTCACAGACGCACACTGTTACTGTCAATCCCGATGGGGCAGCACACCAGTGTCACCTCCTTTTCAAAGAACAGACCTCATACAGTCTCTTTCTCCACAGCCAGCCTGGTGGTACTGCATGCAAACTGGTGAGTTTGAAACCACTGGGTAGAACAAAGATCTGGGTGATGGTTTTATGTTATCAGCAAACTCCATATGCTTGTCGTGGCTACAAATAAGCATTATTTGACGTCTCCATCATTTACATACAGTTGGAAGATCACGTCACCAAATCTGAAACCGGTGCTGCGTATGTAAGGTAAAAGGCAGCTTTAATACCGAGAAGAAAATAATGCTGTATGAATTTGCCATGTATTGTTTTCAGAGTTACTGTTTAACTGCTGTGTTAAACTTTAGTGCTGTGCTGCACACTCAACATAACCTTTGACAGAATAACTGACATTTTCTAAATAGTTTTTTCAATACACTTTTGTCTTATAATATTTGTCTAGGTTTATCAATACTCGCTCGGAGAGCCTTAACATAACCGTGGGCACTGCTGAATTGTACGCACCCGCTGATTATGGAAATTCTCACAATATGAGTGTACTAAGAGGAGAGTGAGTATTTTAAATTTATTTTCAGTTTTTAAACCGTATTTATACAGAGTCGAGCACATTCTTTATTTACTCTTATGCATTTACAGATATAATGGAGTTAAATGCATATCAGGCTCCTCCCAATATCACATTGATCTTGGACTTCTTGATTTTGGTGCCTTCTACACGGTCATACTCAAAGGGGTGGGTTAATATTTTATTGTAACTTTTACTATACTGCAAAGTTTAAGTTACTGTGTACTGGCTAAAAGCAGCTTAAGACTTGTAAAAGTTCATGAGCTTCAGTTACTTGAATGCGTTTGTGTGACTATCATTTGGGTTCGATAAATGTTTGATATGTTTAAAAAAACAAAGTATATCAAAAGGAAATTAGTTTTGTGTTGCACTAATGGCAAACTAATTGATCACCATTTTTTTTTTTACCTACTGTGGTGCTTTTTTGAATGATTAAAAATGCACCCCGTATGGATTTGTGTCTGACACAACGTAATCATGATTTTCAATAGGACAAAGATCAACTAACTTTCACAAAGATGGAGGATATCCAAGCCAACAACATTCACATTGCCTGGCAGATTCCACAGTATGCATTGATCACAGCAGGAGAAGTGATGTTCTCTATTACCGGTCTGGAGTTCTCTTACTCACAGGTACAATCCAATGTCTATTCCTCTGCGGGTGTGTTTATATGTATTATTCATTCTAATGTTTGTGTTCATAGGCACCAACGAGCATGAAGTCGGTTCTTCAGGCCGGGTGGCTTATGACTGTGGCATTTGGAAATGTCATCGTTTTGATCGTGGCAGAGGGGGCTGGCATGGAACAGGTAAGCAATTTTTGTAAACACCCGCACGATTTTGCTGTACATATTATGCCCAGGATGAAAAACAACACAATCCCATGATTTTGTAATCTTTAGTGGACGGAGTTCCTCCTTTTTGCTGGTCTTTTGGTGGCGGTCAGCATCATCTTCGCCATCATGGCCTATTTCTACACTTATGTGGATCCTGAGCAGCTAGACAAGCTCTTCCCAGACGATGATGATAATGTAGATGGTTCCAAGAGTAAGAACAATGACACCGTTTACATGACCGATATGCCAAAGAAAACTAAGATGTAGAGAGAAAACTCTGCTACCTTTTGAACTAACAACATCCATTAATTGAATAAGCTAATCTTCTTTTATAGTAAACTGTGTTAGTCGGACCACAGTTACGTTTTGTCGTTCCAGGGCCTTTAGGTGATTTTCTGCTGAGCTCAACTGCTCAGGGATCATATTCCAGCTGAATCGAGAGAAAACGAAATTTGCTCTGCTGAATGAATTGTGATTTACTTTATATGGTGTTATACACTAGTCTTAAGCAGATAGAACATGATGAATTTGTGGACATATCAATCATATACAGTAGTGGCCAAAAGTGACATCAGGGGGGCAACAATATTTGCTTTTATGGCCCCCTTAGGTTAAATTATACCATCACAATATGAGGTGTATAATACAAAATGGACAAAACACTAAGGGGTGGTTTCCCCTACAGGGCTTAAGACTAAACTAGAATAAGTCTTAGAATACATCAGTGCCATTGTTTTGTCTCAAAATGCACATAAGTGATGTTTTTATAAGGCATGTTTGAAAAAACGAATGTTGCCAAAATATGAAAAAAGGTGTATATTGGACACATTATTGGCGTATCAGGGTTTATGGGTTTTACTCTAATACATACACACACAAAAAATGCAGAAAAACAGAAATAGGAAATAAAGCATACATTGATGTCAATTTTATCTGTTTAATTAATATTTGTTGATATTCATTTTCTGTCTTTGTAAACTTTTTATATGTATGTATTTTTTTTGCCAATTCTTAAAGCTGAGCTTCAGTTTACACTCCAATGCAACTTTAATAAATGTTAATGCATCTGTAATCATTTGAATAAAGAGTGAAGATGTCAATTGTTTAAAGTTGGATGTCACTTTGGGCCACTATTGTACAGTAAAATTATGCCATTTGCACATTTTAAAGTTCACATTTGTATATATTGTTTTTCAGTCTTTTGTTGGTATTACCCTTTGGCTGATGATGTTTTTGATGAACTTTTTCTGACACATCAAATGCTTAAATAGATGCAAATAAATTTGAAAATGCATTGGTTTTAAGCAAATGTTATGATGTAAATTATGACGTTATGATGTTTCACATTTATTTTTCTTGGCAATTATTTTGGTTCAATCGGAAAAACAAATGCATATTAAATATTGCAACTGACATACAGGAGGACTGCAGATTCAAGAAATAATCAATGTGGTAGCTTTTATTATAAAAGATATTTAATAAAATGCAGTTTAATAATGGTGAAGTTCTCTTTGTCGATGCATGAGTAGTCTTGTAATCAGGGTGATGACATCAGGGTGCGCCAGGCACTCCAGCATGTCATTGGTGGATATGTGCACACAAGCCTCTGGCCCATCCGATGTCCCTGAACTTCCTGCTTCCTGATGTGCACCAAACCCTGAGCTTTCAGGAAGTTCACCATCACACCCAGGGTCACCTTCACATTTAAGGTGTGCTGGTATAGCTTGGGATAGTAAAGGTTCTTTGTATACTTGAGAAAACGTGTCTTTTGGACAGATACATCTGGGTTTGTGAACCAACTGTACTTCACAATTAACAGGAATGAGATGAGGTCCATTGGGAATTGCATCGGAAAGGTCGGACGCTTGACTCTTTAACAGTCCGCCGGAGTCGCGTTTTCCAGACCTTGTGAGCAAGGTTGCGTCTGCTGTATGGTATTTGCTCTTGTCCATACAGGCCTTTACAGCTAGGTTCAAATACTGCATGTTTTCATCATGAGATGAAACTCGCTCCTAAAATACACAACAATCAGTGTGACATACAATAAAGTAACTGCTTCAAGATTTCAGAAAGATTTTATGCGTCTATATGTAGAATAGTATATACCTCCGTAGGATTAAGCCAGTGGTCGTTGTCTAAGCTGGGAGCACTTTTTAGGGCACACACCAAAGTTTTAGTAAGAGCTTCATGTACTCTGGTCTCATCATCTATATCCTACAACATAATGAGACATGCATGTTTAATATGCAAATAAATGCAGGTTTGAGATTGAAACGCACTTTATTGCTTGAAAACCTCGTAACCTAAGTACACATTAAAATATGTTTATATTTCTGCTTAAACATCTAGACAGTATAAGCAACCAGATGGATTGAGCAATCAGGTTTGCAATGCATTTTGGAAGCATTTAAAGAGTTGTTTTATGTGATTTGTGTGTATGGGACAGCTGTGTGATTATGCGAGATGCATTTTTATGCCTGGTGGAATCAGGAGCTGGTAACTTTAGCATCTCTTCTGTCATATTGAATATATGATGTTCCAAGAAGCACTAATACCATAGCCATAAAGTAAGAGATGTCTTACCATCTCAATCCAAGAGTTTACGCTGACGGTTACTGGATCCAGTGACTCCACATAATGCCACCAGTGTCTGGGGACGAACAGAACCTGATGACAACCACAGCAGTTAGTAAAAAGAAAAAAAAACTATTAAACAAATCTAACAAAACATAAAATTACAGAAACGCTGAGATGCGAATAAGTCATTTTTTGATATACAACCAGTGTCTGAAAGTGTGACCTTATCTAAAAGATAATTTTGCATTGCAAAACATGTAGGCTACAATATTAATGTCACACTGTGGCACTACTCACTATTGTGCTTTCCAAGCACTTAATATCTACACCTTCACTTATACAGTACATAGAATGGGGTCCAAAAGTCATAGACCACATGCAACATTATTTGTTTCTTTAATTTTGTTTGTTTTAAAACAAAAAAGGTATATTATTTTTTTCTTGATTGCATTGTCCTGTTTTCTAGAATCCTCAAATATATGTGCATAAAATTGTAACGCTTTACAATAAGGTTGTATTTGTTAATGGTAGTAAACTAACATGAAGTTACAAAGAGCAATATTGTTTTTCGGCATGTATTAATCCTTGTTAATGTTAGTTAACGTCAATATAATTATTCATGTTACTATATGGTGCATTAACTATTATTAACAGATACCACGTTTGATTTTCATAATCCATTAGTAAATGCTGAAATTAAGATGAATAAACGTTGTAGACATAGTGTTCATTGTTAATTTATGTAAGTTAATACCTTATGAAAGAAACAAATTAAATTAATTACCAATTAAAGATATGTGAAGTAAATGTTAATGGTAATGTAATTTTTCAACGGCATACTGCATATACAGCCATATGGTGGGTTGTACATTAAAAGATTTATGTTGGGGTAAATCATAAAAATACCACCAGGTGGCAGCTGTGTTCTGTCTCTTATCATTATTTAGGTCATGCAATAAATAAAAAATCAACATCCCAACAATATTTACAGAATTCATCGATTTTCACATACTGCACTTTTTTAAATTAGGAACAAACCATATTAAAAACAAAGCAGTAAACAAAACCAAATGTCAGGAACAGATCTGCAGGTAAACACAATTTGCGAGTGACTTTCTATATCTAAAATCTAAACTAGACTTAGTCTAATCCAAATAAATTGGATTACAGACCCAGGGACCACTAGTTAATATACATTTAAATTGAATGTCATTTTAAAAATACAATTCTGTATTATATAAATATTTTTCACAGATCCCAGATCCCAAAACTTGGACAGTACCCTTAAACAGGAAAGTTTTTGTGTATTAGTGTAATGGGAGGCAGTGAAGCAGTGTTAGCTGCACTAGAATGGAAGTCTGTGGCTCTTGTCTTCATTAGTATGCTGTGAAAAGTGTGAGGGCTCCCTGAGAGTGTGCTCGCTGTGTTGGACCGCCGCTAATTGCCTTGCCACCGTCTTGCCTCTCAAAGAGCTCGAGCAGAGAGGTTTCATACACGCTGCTGGAATCTGAAGAAGGGGGTTTGTGCTACACACACACAGAGCTTTATTCTGCTCCCATCTGATTCATCTACACATCGTTTACACTGCACACAGAGAGGGCCTATTGTTGTGACAGAGCATCCAGAAAGACGCTTGGGGAATGTTATATTAATGTTTCCGAAAAAATATGCTCAGTTACATCACTTTAGGAACTCTCAAATCAAGCATGCAGTTATAAACCGGACTGTAATATTTTCGAATCGAACAACCAGGCCGTTATTTGCTTACAAACCATGAGAGTACGAGTATTTCTTTTCGACATCAAAGAGAAATATCACAATAAGTCAGTAACATAAGGTTTTAACTTAAAGTGATCGTTCACCAAAAATGAAATTCTGTCATCATTTACTCACCCTCTTGTCATTTCAAACCTGTTTGACTCTTCCGCAGAACACGAAGAAGATATCTTGAAGAATGTTGTTAACTAGCACCCATTATCTTGCATTGGTTTTGTGTCTATACAATAGAAGTGAATGGGTGCCGCGCTGTTCAGTTACCAACTTTCTTCAGAATATCTCTTTTTGTGTCCTGTGGATGAAAGAAAGTCATGCAGGTTTAAAATGACAAGAGGGTGAGTAAATGGTGACTTGTCATTTTGGGGTGAACTATCACTTTTATAGTTAATCTGCACAAATCCCTGCTTAAAAAACAGAATATGGTTTAAAATATGAAAACATAAAAATGTCAAGACACCTGACCAGGCTGTAAAGTGACCGTGTGGGCTCGAGCTCTTCTAAAAGCTGGAAACTTCTTCAGGTCAGGCTGGACCACACTGACCCGACTAAACACGCTGGACTCCTCGTAGGGTATGCGTGTTGGGTAGAGGTAGGGTGTGTCATCGGGGGGGAAGAGGTGCCAGCGTTTCCTAGGTAACAGCCACAAAAGATTATCAAGATCTATTTCAATGTATATGATGCTGCTACTGTATGATTCTCTATTTCAGATGATGGCCAGCTCGACAGATAACAAATTGTGTACTGCACTTTTGTTGTGTGACCAGGTCAGCTAAACACAAGGAGCCTCAATAAAGAATTAGAGAGAAAAAACATGCTTTACAGAGAAGCAAGATGGATGTCTATCATTGTAAGGTTCAGCTTCTTACAATGACATAAAATAGGTCTTCACATCACTGTACTGTCTGTCCATGTAATGTGGAGGAAAAATTACTTTCTTTCAGTAGCTCGGGAATGGATTAGGAAAGCTAACATAAAGAAAATGGAGCTCCTGTCAGTATTTGAAAAAAGCGCCGTTCCTTTAAATCTTATTCATAGATGATACATTGACAATTGTGCATAAGGTAAAAAAGTAAAAAATACATAAAAAAGTTTATTAGACCAACTGTTTAACATACTGTGTAACATAGAATGTCATACATTTATGTGAAATACCTCACTTTTAAAAGTGTTGTATGTGAATTCTGTCAACAACCAAAAAAGGTCTCAAATTTGGAAAGAGGGTCAAATTTGGTACATAATCCTAGCGGAACTTAGCAGGAGAAAAGATATGCCCCACATTAAATATCTGTGATTTTAAATCACTTTTAGTTGTATTTTTGTCCCTTGTAAATTTCTAACCTTGGTTTTTACCTGCCTTGGATCTGGAAAACAAGATTGCACCCATAAGAATCAAGGTGACATGGTGTGTTAGCACCCTGCGTGCCAATCCAAAGAGTGCTGTCACGTCCATCTCGACCGGGGAAGCCAAAGTCTGACCACACCACATCCTAAAGTTTGTTTTCAAAAAGCCAGAAACAATTTGATCAATGTCAGTTCTTCTCAATATAACAAACAGGAAACACTGCCTAAAAGGTAGATAATGAATCTATTACCTCTTCCGAGGGACTGTAAATGAGATGGTATGTAATCAAGCCCTCAGCAATGTTTAAACTACCCTATTCATCATTGAAGAGAAGCCCCTGTCTGCTTGTCTCCGGGTGCCTTGGTTGGCGGGGAGAATACTACACTAGTAAGCACTTATTATGGTTCATAAAAACCAAAAAATAGAACCGAACATTTGGTCATTGTTCCCTTAAGAGAAAACGAAAAACAAAACACGATAAAAATATCATTAAATGTCCACAGAATGGCAATGTAACGCCACAGGACATGTTTTGCAGAAATAATAAAACAGCAGGGAGTGATTAATTGATCTAAATATCTGTTACTCTGTGTGTTGCCGATACATTTTCATGAGATGTTGGGACAACAGTAATAAACCGTTTCAGAGAGCTCATAAAATAAAAGGTAAGCATCCTTGGGAGGCAAAGCAATACATACTAATGATGATCTAAATGTGTTTATTGATCAAAGCTGAAAGCACCTGTGTGCCACTGTGCTTCACTTCATAGAAAATTAGTCGCTCGGGCATAACTGGCATGTGGAAAAAAGCAAATGGGTTAATGTGCTGCTTGATGAGGTCTGAGAGTATGATTGATGATAGCAGAAAATGAGGAGAATGGAGTCTTGTCCAAATGATTTTACATGGATTCATGGATCTCGTTTTAGCAGTTAAAGGGATAGTTCAGCAAAAATGAAAGTTTTGTCACTGTTTACTCGTCCTCATGTTATTCAAAGCCCAAAGTATGGCGTTTTTATTCTCTATCCACTCCCATTGCAAAAAAACAAAGACGAAGAACACACAAAGGCCACGACAAAAGTTAAGAAAAAAAAATTACTAAATTTGTTTTTTGTGAATTAAATTTTTAAAAAGAACAGGCATAATATATAATATATGAAAAGGAAGCTAGCATATTATAAAATACAATAATTTAGCAAATGAAATAACAGTAATAAATATATATATATTATTATATTATATTATGTAAGGTGGTTTTATATTTATCATGCAAGAGTGTATGTAACCAGGTATTGTGGGCTTAAATAAAAAAATGTTTTGTATAAATAACTTTTTTCTTCTTTTAAATCAGAGTCAGAAAAGGATTACCTGAAACATGGCAGGTTTATCTTGAAAAAGCTGGGCAATGTACTTGTAATCGGCATAGGCCCAGAATTCTTTGGCGTGATAGTCAGAAAATTGCCCGACAAATGATTTTTCATCATTGGCAGTCCAGGACAGAAACTCTTTAAGCGTTGCTTCTATGTAAGAGCACTCAGTTTCAAAAAGAGGAGCTGGTGAAAACAAAAAATTATTTTATTCAAACTTTTATTTGTCTATTTTTAATAGCCTGCATGTTAATGCCTTACCCCTATCCTTGGTCCTTTTCCCAATCCGAAATCTTATCCTGTCTCTAAGGCAAGATGACAGGTGCTCGACAGTCCAGTGTAATGCTGGCCAGTCTGTGGTCATGTTCATGAAAATAGCAGGTTTCTGCAGAGACTGGACAATCTTTCTTGCCTCATCTGGACCGAAAGGTTTACAATCCATTCTACACAAAGAAATAGGATGGTTACTAAATATGATGTTTTTGCAATACACAATTTTCAGATCTTTCATCATCAGTTAGGAAGTGACTAAAATTAAAATCCCAACGTAAAAAATCAGGAAGTACTAGTGCTCACCCGGATTGCTACTACACGGACTATAGTACAGTACTGTATAAGTACACTTGAATGATGGAGATTAAATAGGGTTTTAACATATAATCACTGCACATGGATAAATACATCGTAATTTACTCAACAGACATATGGATGTCCGTCCTCATTGCATAAACGGAAAACGTTTAAGTACAAAAAACAGTTCGCTTTGACGTCCGTGTACCTCAAGTGTCTTTTTTCCAGCTTGTAAACAAAACTCACGTGAGAATCGTCAACGCTTCTTCCTCAACTAGTGGGACACGAAACCACGCCATTTTGGCTCCAACGAAGATCCCAAGTTCCCTTAAGCGCGACTGAAATACTTGATCCCGAATGGAGAACGAAAACGTTCAGTTTCACCCGGCCGTCATTTCCGCTTCGACGCAGCGCATGCGCAATAAAGTTGTGATTGTGGCAGAGTGTCATCGGTTGTTTTTGTTTCTATGGGCAGCTGAGTATATGAGGTGCCGTCGCAGTTTTAAAGCTATATCTTAAAGATCTTACACAAAGACATTTTAAAGAGTCATACACAGCTGTTTAATGGGTGCCGTGGAAAGCAGCGAAGGGGAAAGGGAACCTTTGCTGGTTCCATCCCAGCCATCGACCAACACACAGCCAGTGCTTAGCCGGGTGTATGGGAGAAGATGGTTTGTTCTTACCATGTTTTCATTGCTGGGATTTATGCAAGGACTGGTGTGGAACACATGGGGCCCGATCCAGAACTCAGCCAAGCATGTGTTTGAGTTTTCATCCACAGATATCGCGGTGCTTGTGCTCTGGGGTCCAGTGGGCTTTCTGCCCTGGCTGTTGTTTATATGGCTGATGGATAAGAAAGGTGAGTGTCATGTCAACAACAGCTGTACATGTATTTATTTTATTTATTTATCCAGAGATGTCCCGTTGTGATACACTATCTACCATGTTTTTTATTGTAATAAAAGTGTAGAAAACTGGTTTTTGTGGTAGATTGATTGCCACTTATATTATTATTGTTTATCCATAAATATCATGACAAATGAATGTTTACTATAGTGAGAATATGTTAAATTTAAACAATTTTATTAGTTATTGTATATAATGGGTGATGTTTTACTAAAAACTAGAGCCTGTTTGATCACATGCTTACAGTGTGAGTCACAAAATCATATTTGAACATAATTATCAGTTGTGTATTTATCTCAGATGTACACTACAGTAGACATCATTAAAAGCCATAACATTCAGTCCACCATGGAGGATTAACTTTCGTCAGTCGTGCTTCACAGACATATGGAGCATGGGAGGGAAAATCCACATGACTTTAGCATATAAAATATATAGGCTACTTCTGTTTTGTTGACAAGCACTAAACAGAATGCATAATGACTCATTACCTGCTGATGAAATAAAGTAATAATCATAAAAAACCATAGATTTTGTGTCACATGTTAGTTCACTAAACCAGTTCCCTACTATCATATGACACAAGTTGTCACGTAAGGTTGGCATTATCTAATGCCTTTTTGTGTTCACACCTGCCATAACATTTTAATGAGATTCTAAAGTCAGGGAAGGATAGCCTTGTAGTCCTTGAATAAAATAGGCATAAAGAATAGATAATGGTAAAATTGGAAGGTAATTATATGATATCATTCATTTTATCATTCAGAGGAGAGGAATGAAATGGGGAACTGTTCTCAGTAGTCTTCTCTCTTTCTTATCACAGGTAGCTTAGCTTCTCGCTAGAATTACATTATGGCTGTCAGTCTACAGCTAAGGCGGAAAGTATTCAGGCACTTTTGATTACTTACAATATTTCACACATAAAAATATAACTCCATGGTTATTGTCTGTAGAGTTATGGAGAAGAGATTGCTTTCATATCCTATTTTGATTTTGATTAAGAAATTTCTTTTGCATGAATGATGATGTATGGGTACATTTTAGAAAGTGACCTATTTTTTGTCAGATATGGTGACCCATACCAGAAATGTGACCTCTGCATTTAACCCAACCAGTGAATAGTGAACACACACACTTCAAGTCGTGAACACACATACACCGGGGCAGTGGGCAGCTAACACTGCAGCGCCCGGGGAGCAAACGGGGGTAAGGTGCCTTGCTCAAGGACACGTCAGTTGTTACCTGCCGGTACTGGGAATCGAACCGGCAACCTTCTGGTTACGGGTCCGACTCTCTAACCATTAGGCCACAACTGCCCCATAAAAAAAAAAACTGCGTTTTGGGTTTAGTTTTTGTTTTAGTGATATTTTGTGAGTGATCATAATGTGGATCAGTGATTTATATGTTCGAACATGAATACATAAATACATGCCAGCCTTAAAAAAGACATTTTATTACATGCAAGAACGAAAGCATGATATCCTTAAAGAGTGCTGTTTATTTGAAGAAGTGGTAAGTGTTGCTTAATAATGGGTTAATTTCATGTTAACATTTCAGTGGTTTCATACATTCAGCATATATCATTACCTCATAGCTGATTTCGATACTGAGCCCTTCATATCTTGGATACTTAATAGCCTTGTATAGTTTAGGAACCCACACACAATCGCTGTACCCTTTTCAGCTAGTTCACATGAAAATAAACATTTTCTCTGTTATGATCTTCATTATTGATTCGTAGAGGACTAGAGGGGTCGTAATCATGGGTGATTAAAATGTGTTGATTCTGCCAAATGCATAAATGTAACGTAAAAATGATTCACTGTTATAGACTGGGATACTTAAACCGCAGTGTTTTGATAGTTAAAGACTGACCGTGTTTACTCCTTTTGTGAAAAGCAGCATAGAAATGGTTGCTAGGACAAGGCAAAGTTTTGATAAACACTTTATTAGTATTTATTTTTCCTTTATTAGTATTTATACTTCGAGTTATGACACTCTCACTGTCAAATTATTTTGTAACTGAATAATATTGAGCTGCATGGCTTCCATGACACCACGAGATATACAGAGCTCTTCGGTGTAGATTGAATCAGAATAGAGCGAAACTGAACGAGTCAAGAATGAACAGATGCACTGATGGTGCTCCACATTTGCTTGCCCAAAGTGATGATTCATTTGTCAGTAGAGATATGAGGGAAATATTTAAGTAAATTATGGATTTCACACCAATGCTGAAAGGTTTACATAATGCATCTATATCCTAAATTTAGACATATTCTGAACTGATTCTATTGTAGTGTGAAGGGAATAGTTCACAAATTACATTGATGTCATTAAATTCTTTATGTATTTCCTAACCTGTTTAGGGAGCACAGAAGGAGAACTTCTCATGTTGTGTTTTAGGAGTGATGATATTTTGTATAACACCACTGGGATGTTTGATTTTCGTATCATTCTGATAAATATTCTTTAAAAAAGAAACAACTTTTGGAAAATGAGGGAGAATAAATGAAAAAATATGTTACTTTTTTGGTTGACATTTGTCATTTAATATCAAAATAATCTTCTGACAAAGCTTTGAGCCTGGTAAATGTCATTTTAAAACCTTCTTCAAATAACACTAATGTGGTTTGCGTTTTCATTAGGTGCAGAGCATTTGGTCAGACATGACAAAATTCTCAAACACAGGACATTGATATTGTTGCTACTAGTTGCTACTATTTCCAGATCAGTCCATTAGCTAATTCAGTCACTTCACCCTCCAGCCCTATATATTAACACATTAATATGCTTCGTTTGGTATCTTGTTCACTGTTTTGCTAAGAAACAGTTTGTGTGAACACAAATGCAAAAAGCAAAACCTTCGAAGCATATATTTGCTCTTTATCTTGAACGGCAGATTTTCACCTTCCCGCTTTATTCTCAACACGAAAGTGATTGCCACAGGCTGTGAAACCCATGTCTGCCAAAACCCATGGCCCACAGTTTCTATATTAAACTCAAAAGCCTTTTTAAAGTTCACGTTTCTGCTCTGATGCACAAATCGAGCAAATTCTCATACTGTGGAGTTTCATTATGCCTTTGGACACATTGCAAACATTTGTTTTATCCTCTATAAATCATGTTTAATTCTTTTTGATACTTGAACCGTTCCCTTCTTTAATTTGCTAATGTCTTCAAGATAGGCCTGCATAATTTGTTGGTGTCTTGTAGATAGATCAACATGAATAACTGATTATGTTAGTTAATTAAGGCTTACAAGATATTAAATCTGGCTGATATTATTTTCTTTTTATATTATTTGTGCCAAAGGTTTGCGAGCGTCTCTGCTACTGTCAGCGTTCTTCATGGTGCTGGGTACAGCCATCAGATGTGTGCCACTTAAAGACCTGCATTACAGACGTTGGTAAGACTTCTTCGCAATATCATGTACTATTTATTCGAAACACTTTCTGAGCTTAAACTAGTATTAATAGGCCTATATGGGGATATATTTAAGAAGATAGTTGCCAAATAGATCTTGCACACATTATTCTGTATGTATATAATTTTTCCATTGGTGGCTTAAACCTGCTGCTCTTTGGCCTCTGGCATCTACAGTTAATAGGTTGTAGCGCTTTAAAAATGTCACCTTTTCATTTGCTTAAATACATATCGCTGGAACACTGTTACAGGATGGTGGTTTGCTGTTTGCTTTAGATTAGGTTTCTTTTACCTGTAAAATTGAATGTTCCTGTGATCCATTGTGCTTTGCGGTCTCTTCCCTTTCCATTTTCTCGCTCTCCTTCTTATCACGTTAAGCTTTATAACTCTCATAGCACACATCAGCACGGAAAGAAATAACTGTAGGAAACTTCCCATTGCAACCGTTATCGTTTCAAGAAATGAAACAAATCTTGTTTCGACAAAAAACTAACTGCTGTCTCTGATGGATGTTTATGCAAGGTTATCTGAATGACTTTGAGTTCAAGTAATTTCATTAGACAGGCTATTTTTAATGTTCTTTTTTTTATCAAAGTCAATTTGCATGATGTAATGCTACATTATAAGACATGAATAGGGAATGATCTTATTTGCTTTATGTACAGAATTGTGCGATCATTATATTTAGAGCATGTTTTTTTATCATGTAGATTGGCTCTCTTATCTGTATAATTGGCTGTCACTTCTTGTCTTTATTAAAATATTTCTGGATACATTTGTGTGGGTGACAGGGCCAATTTCAATACAAGTAAATGTGTTCCCCACAGTATTCACCCAGAATGAATGTAACCGTTTTTACCATTTTTATAGCGAAATTAACTTTCTCAATCCCTTAACAAGAATCAAAATAAAAAACGTTTTCTTAGTTAATTATGCATAAAAACAGGGTTATTAGATCTGGTTTCACAGCTCTCACAATACTAGAACAGGCAGAAATTTACCTTGCAGTTATGTAATCTCATGCGTTTAGTTGATATGAAACAGGAAACAGGGTTTCATGAGTGGAATAGCAGAGGTTATGTTTATTGTTTTATATATTCAGCAAAAGGACATTAAAACGCAAAGATTCATAGCAAGCAGTCGCTGCCTACAGTCATTGCTAATGTAATAGCCCGTTTCAGCATGAGGGCACTTAATGTGTCGACTGTCTTGATTGATACAAAGTGAGTCAACTTTTATCGAGTGTTTTATATTTCAAAGGCCAAGCTTACGGTGTTGTTTCAAAGTGGCACAGTCAGCAAGCATAATTCAGAAGGCTCTTTTTTTCTATGCAAAAATAATGAGCACATCTCTTATTTAGAGTTTACTGGAAACCAGGCCTTGCAGGCAGATCTGTAGGATGTGAACAGTGGAAGTACAGCAATCGCAAAAACACCGCAGGGCTGTTTAGGATTGATTCACAGACCTCATGACTCGCATGATGTTCCTCTAGTGAGAGTTTAACAGTGCCTGAGTCATCAGATGTGTGAGTTTAAATGATGAAAGCAGGGTTTATGGAGAGCTACCGAAAGCCTTTGGTTTAGCTAGGGTGACAGACACCTGAAAGGTGTTAGGAGGTGGGAGGCGATGCAGTCACGTGTTATATGACCCCGTGACTTTAGCATCTCTGAATGCTCTGTAAATAGAATTGAGATGAGGTACCGGCTACCACTAGGTGTCAGCACTTGCATTAGGAAAGTGTTTTTTTATTGAAAAGGTAATGAGCGCCTTTGTATAACAAGTGAGTCAGTTTGAGGATGATAGTAATCATAGATGTGGTTCACTTGAAAGAGCGGTTTGGATCTGAATGAATTCTTTTGTTTGACAGTTCAAGGTTTAAAAGGACAGTTTACCCTAAAATAAAAATTCTCATTGTTTACCAGCCCTTGAGTTGTCTCATGATTTTTTTACTGCTGGGGAAAACAAAAGAAGTTGAGCAGAATGTTCGTGAATGGTTTCATTGTGAATGGGGACAGCCTCAGTAGTGTTCACTGTGAATGAACATGTTTCTCTTCAAAAGGAAACAATTTTTATATTTAGAAGGATATGGTGTTAAGAGATGACTGAATTGTTGTTCCATTTTTACATTACATTTCCTGTGGCTCATTGGTTAGAGCATGGCGCTAGCAACGGCAAGGTCATGGGTTCGATCCCAGGGATTGCACATACTCAGAAACAAATGTATAATGTATAATGCAATGTAAGTGGTTTTGGATAAAAGCGTCTGCCAAATGCGTAAATGTAATTTTGTGTAAACTAACACTTAGTAAAGCTTTCATGAGAGCCATATTGGTTACTGATCAAATTTAGTGAATGTTATCGGAAAGTTTTGGTTCCACAAAACTTATAAATGTTTCATTAAGAATTTGTTGTCTTTTTTTACTCAATATAAGATTTATATAGTTTTATTTATACCCACAGGTTGATAAGTCAAGCTCAGTGGCTGTTTGGGAAGTTTGAGAATCATTTGAACATTTGTTTATTCAGAACTATTTATGATTTTTTTTTAAATATTAAGTTACCCTTGCTCATATGCAGCATTTACTATTAAACAAAGGCTTCATTTTGGTGTCAGAAGGTTATGTGCTGAGGTACAATCATGGGAGAACGTAGCATGAAAAAAATAAATTTTTGTTGTTTGATTACAAAAGCCAACGATTGTTCTCGAATCAACGCCAATTGTTTCCGTCAGTGCAGATGTATTCAGATAGAAGTGGGCTTTGATTGGATGCTGCTGCTGTGTGTGTTGGTCATTTTAATGATTGGTGTTTGGCCGGCATGCAGAGCTCAACAATAAGGATTCTTTATATCAGGTCAGTAGTTCATGTTTTTACTTGCCATGCAATATTATTTAACACCACCACTTTCTATGTCTAATAAAAATATTTATATTGTTTATTAACAAAAACATTTCTATAGAGAAAAAGTTTAATTTGCAATAATAGCTGGATATTAAGCAGCTATTATGGAGCAATGTGAAGATTTTAGCAGCATCTAGCCGTGAGGTTGCGAATTGCAACCAAAGTCTCACTCCACCGCTCCAGCCTTCCTTTCGAAGCACTACGGTGGCTGACCCAGGACAAAGACGTTGTCGCTTCTTTGCCAAAGGAGATAACGCATTTGCAAAACGTGCTCTGTAGAGAAGTTTATCTGTTTAGGGCTACAGTAGAAACAACAAGGTGAATTCTATGTAAGGGGACCCGCTGTAGATAGAAATAGCTCATTCTAAGATAATAAAAAAACATAATGGTTCATTATGTAAGGTTGGGACATTTAGGAGCTACACTCTTGTAGTGGCAGCATTGTGTTCCTTGCATGCCAAGTTGAGTTGGGTTTCAGGCAGTGTTTTGATTAGATTCTTGTTTTTCTTTCCTCTGTAGATGAACATAATTTCATGTCATTATTGGCTTTGATCTAAATTTCGACAACATGTTTAAAATTCCATCTGTCTCCATTTTTGGCAGAGCCAGGCTGTTTTGGTCAGTTTGTACCGTTTATTATATTTAGTTACTTTTTAGGAGGAATTGGGTAAGGTGCCATTCCTGCCGAGTATAACATTTGTATTCAAATTCTATCTGTCGAGCCGTTTCATTAAAAAAAAGAACATCCTCCCTGACATTGTCTGTGCCAGGTCATTGATAGATCAACTAGAGCTAAATTACTACCCTGCTTTTGACCTCACATTTCTTCTTTGCTTCAAGTTTAAGATTTCATGTCTTTTGAAGAATGATTGCAGGAGGATGTGACATGTGACTTAAAAATGTATTCTCATAATTGGCCATAGCTAGGTAGTGATTGGTCAATACAAGTTTCCAGCAATTTTAGAATACAATAGATACAATAGATACAAAGTCAAACAGGTTATTTGGGTCATGATATGCAACTGAGTATATTCACAATATGGACGGTTTCAACGTTACTGCGCATGCTCGCTTTTAACTTAACTTAACAAACTTAACTTTTCCCTGCCGATTATTCCCTGATTATTTCTGATAACAAGCAAAAAAATAACAAGTAAATTACATTAGCTAGCAAGTTAAACATATGTTTAGACAGTATTATTTTGGGTTACCAGTAGTTACTTGGCAAAACTTAAATGCGACCCAAACAACAAATTGTTTAAAATTTGATCAAATTAATATACAATAAAATTCAACAAGTTGTTTATTAATATGATAAAATATCCATATAAATGATTTAAATATAAATTAAATCAAGTATAAATTGTTATATTGTTAGCCACTAGCCAGACCGATCAACAACCACAGACCAGAAGTTAACTTTGGGCCATGCGCGGGCGTCCGATGAACCGTCTATAGCACAGCTTTAGGTTCCTTTCTGTTTTTATTGATCTTTTTTTTTCTAAAACGCTTTCGAGTCTATTTTAAAAGTAGTCACGGCTGAATAGATTGCACGAGCATTGAGCCTGCCAACACCTAACAATGATTGTAGCCGCTCACATAATGCTTAATTAAAATAAGCTTGAAGAATCAATCTAAAATGGAGTTCATTGGCCTATGGCATGATTTATTGGGCAATATTTGTAGCCACTGTCTTGCATGTGATTTAAAGTCACTTTTCCATTGTTTCCAACAGTAATTGACAAATGCCTTAAAGTCAAAATGATCGGCTCAAGGTGTGCGATTTAGAATCATCCGCGATCCAATTATGAGCTACGTGAGGTGTATCCCAATGCTGTTTGCAGTCAATGCAAATGTAATCTGCTTCTACATATTCAGGAAAAAATCCCAGAGTGTATTGCATTGCAGGACAGATGGGAAAGGTTTGATGATGTATCCAGTGTCACAGGAGCTGTAGTCTGGTAGAGTTACATGCTGTAGTAATGCATGAACAGCACACTGCAAATCAGATGTCAACATACTAGAATAGAGAGATGGAATGGGTCGAGGGACTTGTTCTCACAAGACAGCATCACATTCATGGATCAGTGGCTTGTAGTGACTTCAGAAATCCTTAGCAAACTGTACATCTGTACAAAAAAACTATAGAAAGTGTGAACAATTCTCTTCAATATACTTTTTAGCAAAGCTTTTTTTTTTTTTGATACAGGACAGAGATGTCATAATGTTTTCGATTCTTTGCCAAAAGAGATAGCATAATCACAAATGCTCTATGTCGAGCACTTTGTCCGTTTAGGGCTACTGTAGAAGCAACATGGCGAGCTCATTCTTAGGTAATAAAAACATAACGGTTCATTATGTAATGTCTTTAAAAACCTCAGAAGACATAGTTTTGTATATTATATTGCATTTCTGTCAATAGATACTCCTTATTCGTCCACATTGCACCTTTAGGTGTTTACACCAAGAACAATATAAAGTTTTAAAAGCATCTAAATATTGTTGAGTCTACAACAATAAAGAGGATTGAAATCGATTACTTTCAGAGGGATTTTTTCTGTTGTTGAATGATAAAACTTTGACAGTCTTTGAAAATCCATTTGTTTAAGTCAAATTTGAATACCCTTGTTTTACCCGCATGGTTGATTGACAGCTGAGTAGGCCTTGCTTCAGTGCTGTGTATGATGTGTATACCCAAGCAAATGCACTTTTCAGCGGCTTTCAAATGTAGTATGCCATCAGTTTTGAGTGCATCTTCACAGCTACTTTTTACAACCCCTGAGACACTTTTTGACAAGCCCAAGTCTAGAAATTGGCATTTTTGCCAACACAAGAATAGAGCATAAAATAGTTTGTTCAGTTCTTGACAATTGCAAACTAGAAATGTCTGACACAAGAAACCCTTAGATCTTTTAGACGGTGATTACTGTCAAGCAAGAACATCATTTCGGTCTGGTTTTGTGCATTTGTGCTGTAAGAAATGGAAAATGTTTCCGTCTCGCTCTCTATCTCTGCCAGTGTTCAGGATCTGTTCTGGAGACAAGGACTGCAGCGTTTACTCAGACGGTTAGGCTATTCGATCCTTCCCGCTGGGACCCGGTCTTTCTCAAAGATAAAGCTCTTTTGTTTCCCCTGCAATCTAAACCTCACCTGTGATAGATATGTAGGGAGTGATGCATGCTTTGACAAAATCTTGTCATATGTAACAGTTTTTAGGAAAAATTTTTTGCATGACATTTTCTCCAGAATTGTAATGTTGTGTTTTGTAAGGGGAATTTTGCTGTAACAATTGCAAACCTGTCTTTTTTTTACAGGTTAATTCATGGAGGACAACTTCTCAATGGTTTAGCTGGTCCTACCATTATGAGTGCCGGTCCTCTCCTGTCTACCACTTGGTTTTCTACAGATCAAAGGGCCACAGCCACCGCTATCGCCTCTCTGATCGGCTATCTGGGGTCAGCCGGCGCCTTTCTGATTGGTCCGTTGGTCGTCCCCGCACCCAATGAAACCCATATAGTGAGCGGGACCATCCACTGGGACCAGAACCACATTAAAGACAGTATACAGTTTGTTCTTTACACAGGTGCGCTTCTGTCTGCCGAGAATCCACAAACACTATTATTCCTAATCAATACTAAATTATTCCTCACATTTGCCCAACAACAGAAAAGCAATCACTCGAAAGCAATCCATGCCGCCTCTCCAAATACCACAATCAAGTGTCTTAACGTCTTTTGCATTCACCTCTCAGTAAGGACTGGCTCACATTGTTCTGCTTAACTGATTCAGAAAATTAAAACATTTAGGATGAGAGAGAAAGTCCTGCCCAATAATAGATTGATATGCTGACTGTGTTTAAGTTGAAAGACATTGCCATGATTTCTCGCAGGCCGGAACGGTATAGAATTGCTGGTGGCTTAGAGGTCAATGAGAAATTTAGTGCAACATTGAGCATCAAGATTCAGCCACATGCACCAGATTTGGAAAAGCTCCTTGAAGAAAAACTTTCAAAGAGGCTGCGCAGCCTAATGGAACCATTAGAGAGGGGCGGGGCATAGGGATGGGGGTCTGATGGTATATACAGTGCAAAATCTGTCATCCGGTGCTGTATGGTTTTGCAGACTTTCAGTGAGCAAGACTTTCTGTTATTTACACATGAGAGCCACCAAAAAGCATCGCCTGTCAAAAGTATGGATGCACTTACTTATTCTATATTATTGCTTTTTTGCATATTTAACAGTATTTTTAACGAACTGTGATGTTACGTTAATATTAATAAGTTAATATGAATATAAATATGTATTCGAATTTTGCCGTTTCCCATAAAATGAGCAATTTTGATACAGCATGGGACTGTGATCTAAAATTATTAATATCCTGATATAAGGTTACATACCGTGCCCTTTAGATTTATAGAAATGATATCGTTTTGTAATTAACCAGCTAAAAGTGTGGGTCCTGTTCAAGGGTACGGCACTTACTTTATCATATGGACTGAGTCCAATATAGGACAAAAAGAGATTTAGGAACTCAACCTGTGTTAGATCATAAGACTTTGAGATATTCTCTGCCAAAAGGTTTTTCTTGTCCTTCGCTACAGCAACTATGTAATGAACTCAGTTGCACCCCCACAAATTGTAGTGCTGGATGGGCATATTGGAAAGCTGGGGCTTTGCATGGACTCGGGTTAATGAGCTGATCAGTTGTTTCATTGTGCATTTCCTCCCTCTCCAGGGTTGTAATAAATCTGCGCTACTCATGTTTAACTCCAGATTAATGTGAGCCATCTAATCACCGTTAATGATGTTGGTTTGAATACTACTCTCTCTGTCTCTCTCATTAATTTGAATTTAGTATCTAAAAATTGCACCGAAATGCCAGACACGTTAAGATCTTTTTCTAATTAACAGAGATAGATTTTAGTCAGAAACCTTAGAATCTTCATGATGTTGCCTCAGTGCATGATGGATGATGTTATGTGTTTGTGAACTTTCAGAGTTCGGCATGATTGCTGTACTTTTCGTGGCCGTCCTCTTCTACTTCCCATCCAGACCTCCCATTCCTCCCAGCGTAGCAGCGGCCAGTCAGCGTCTCAGCTACAGGAGCAGCATCTGCAGGCTGCTGAGGTACTACTGACTCTCATGTCTTGTTTAATAGTTTCAACTGTTTCAAAAGGAGATCCAAACTTTTCAAAAGTCATTTTTAAATGAAACAATGTGCATTGGGTTTGAGGTATGTTGGAAAGCAACAATTTTTATTTATTTCAATTTTAAGACCAGTGATTTCCGCTTTTATATAGCTTCTCTGTGGTCCTAAATCACACTCATCTCGCAGACACACACACACACACACACACACACACACACACACATTTTTAAGATCCATAACTTTTAAGATCTTTCTTAAAAGTTAACAACATTTAGACAACATTGGATCACAGATGACATATGATTTATTTTTTCTTAACAGCGATGATGCCATCCAAGACCCATAATTAATCATTCTAAGTTAGGATGGCATGAGAATGATTCATTTTTTTGTGAATGATAAATATCAGTGTTCCTCATTGGCATTCACCAGCGATCTCATTTTGGTTACATCTACACATGGACACAACAATAGGCATCTGTTATTTAAGCTCTTTTTGTAAATTCACACACCGTCTCCCTCTGATCTCACTCGGGTCTCTGAAGTTTTACTGTTGCTAATACAAAAGAGAATCTTAATGAACTGGGTCTTGTCATTTTGCCACTCACCATATGCTGTGGTTGTCATTTAATGCACATCAAAGTTGAGATCCTGTTCCTGCTGATTCATTACCAAGCGTTATGATGGCACATGCTGTTCATCCTTAATAAAGAAAACGTCTCGATCATGGACATGCTGCTTTCCACCAAGGCCGGTCTGACCAGAGTGGCAAGCAGAAAAACTTTCGCATTTGCAGATATATTGTCAGATCAGAGCCCTGTTTGAATGTGTTTTTGCATCAACTCTAAAGTAACTGGCTGAAATCTGTGGGCGGGAATGGACTGTTGAGCGTCCACTGTTAAAACTGCCAACAGTTCAACCCCTTTGAGACATGTCAGCACAACTTTCCCAGTAACTCTCAGTTGCATTAACTTACAAAAGTCTGAGAACAAAAATGAATGAATACCCTCATGAGCTGGACAGGGTCGCCCCATTTAGACTGTCATGCTGTCTGGAGCCCACTGATAGGCAGCATTCCAACGGCTGTCTCACGTTTTATCCGAATGAATCCGTAGTGGAGCTTTGTAAAGCATCTGGTCTACTGGGACAGTTCATTGAGTACCAACTGGGGTTGTTTGATTGTGATAGCGGGTCTCATTTACTGCTTGTGTATTTGTGCATAAAACCTACAAACAAAATCTTGATTTTTCTAAATTTAGGATCATTTTTATAATCAACCCAGACCATATGTGCACAAATTTGCAGACTCCTGAACGCTATATATACTAACACTATCACAGTTAACATAGTAAGCAAACACTAATGTTTCCAGTAAAGACCCAGTAAAATAATGATGTTCTTCTCATCTGTGGGAGACGTATGCAGCAACAAACCAGTTAAAATATTTAATTATCATTAGGAATTGAATAACCAAGTGACCCTTAAGTTAAATCATAAAACTTTAGTGGATCTTGTTTTTCTTACAGTCTTATTTTAGCATGGTTTGTTTGTGCTTTTTCTTCTACATTTGCAGAGAACATCATTATTTCATTGGGGCTTTACTGGAACCATTATCTAGTGTTTGATGACTATGGTAACAGTGAAGACCGAACATTATTAGTATTGATAGACTGTGATAGATGAAAAAGGCCATGTCTTGCTTCATCCTCATCCTGAGGTATGGGATCTCAACAGGCCCTGCCAAGGACAAATGGCACTTAGCTGATGGTACTGCTAGTTTCCCCAAATCTTTGAAAAAACTGAATAAAGAGTCTCATATCCTATAATCTAAATAAACTCTCGGTGAGGAATAAAGGTGCATGGATATCGATTTTCTCCCGCTGCGAGGTTAATGAAACAGGTACAGTTGTGAGAAAGAATCCTCCATTAACAGTTTTTTTAAAGATTTCCCTATTTAAAGACTTCAGAAGACACAATAAAATGATGCTTCTATGCACACTGTTGGGTGAATGCATGTACACTAGATTTCTTCAGACCCATGCAAGGCTTCAAACCTCAAGATTTTTATACTATCCATGTATAGAGTATAAAACAAGAATTAACCTTAGAAGGCTCATGTGGTCAAACTAAATAGTTCACAAGCTGTTTATTTCCTATTCATTTTATATATGATGCGTTTTTAGAACTAGCAAAATCTGGGTCTAAATTGTTTAAAACCCTTTTTACTATAACATTAAATAAATATTATTCTGTTAAATTGATCAATTCCATATTTGTGTGAATTTTTAATTAAACTATAGATTAAGCTATAATTAAACTATAAAATACATTAAGAGTATGTTATGTTATTGTATACGTAAATAATAAAATAATGGTGATTTTACCGCCATCTAGCAGTGAGGTCGCGAATTGCCATCAACAGCTCACTCCACTGCTCACCCTTTCCTTTCGAAACACTACGGTGGCTGCCACAGGTCAAAGATGGCATCAGCTGAGAATTACAAAACGCATCTAACCAGAAGTGCAATAAGCAAGTGCAGGATATATATATTGTGCATAAATACAGGATAAAGCAAAATTATGAAGAAATTTACAAGTGGGAATGTACTATAAACATTACTATAATTACAATCACTGTAGTATCGTCTGAAAACTTAATGATCGCATTTGATCCATTCACGGGCCTGCAGTCGAGTGTGAAGAGGGAGTAGAGAAAGGGGCTCAGAACACAGCCCTGTGGTATGCCAGTGTTAAGTGTGATGGTGGTGGAGCAGATGTGGCCTGAATTAACAAGCTGAGATCTGTTTGTCAGAAAGTCCATAATCCAAAAAGTTGCAAATGGAGGTGTTAATGCCCAGGTTCCCAAATTTGGTGATTAACTTGGAAGGGATGACAGTATTGAATGCAGAGCTGAAGTCAACAAACAACATTCGTGCATAAGTGTTTTTATTGTCCAAGTGTGAGAGTACAGAGTGCAGTGCTATGGAGACTGCATCCTCTGTGCTCCTATTGCTGCGTTAGGCAAACTGGTATGGGTCCAGTGTGGATGGGGGGAGTCCTTTAGGTGTGCCAGGACCAGCCGCTCAAAGCACTTCATAACAATAGGTGTGAGTGCTACAGGGCGGTAGTCATTCCAGGCTGTAGTCGTTCAGGAGACATTTGTGAGATTTGTGGGTCTTTTTGTCAGTTAAAATATCGCAGGAGGCTTAAGCTGTAGTTTTCATTTACTCTCCATTTTAATCATGTAATTGATGGATTGAAGAAATAACTGCAATGTTGTTATAGAGATTTTATCTGTGATTCTTCTTTCTTATGGGTGGATTTTGTACCTCTAATATTTAAAAGAAAAGTTACAGAAATTCAAAGTGTACCAAGTTTGTGGTAAGTGGCAGGTGACTGAAAGACACAAATGGCTAAGAACAAAACAGCAACAAGTAAATTCCACACTGCACTCAAAAAAGATAAACAAAGTGCCTTTGGAGAGCGCTCGTGATGGGTTTCAGGTGCGTTGTTTTCTCTTAGGTAAATGGGGAGGCACTGTGTGGGACACTGGAGGAAAATAGGTAGAGAAAAATGAGGGAGCAGGGAGGATGATTAGTTGGGTTTGGAGTTATTGAAAGGCTGCCAGAAGGCTCACATAAAGACAGATTCCACGACAGAATTCTCAAACTGTTTCATGCTCAACCACAGAAATCCTGGGACTGCATAGATGCTCATAAAAATGCTAATACATAAAGAAAAAGCATCCAACATAGCAGGGGCTCAAGGCAGGATTATCACAAAATTGAGAGTACACTAAACCATGCTCTGTGTTTGTTATAACAGATGGATCTTCAGAACAACTCTGTTGTTGCTTAGCTATTGACAAAGGGATTTGTTGGCAAAAAAAACACTTGTTAGTGAAACACATAGTTAATGCTGTTATAGAGTATTAAAGTATTTTCATTGTGCCTCACAGACATGACTTAAAAATGCTGCAGACACAATTCTTATATCATGCATAGCTTTTCTAAAAGGCTTTATTTTATTACACGTTCAAAACAATGCTTGCTTCGTTGCCTTGTAGATATTGTGCACATCGCTTAATTCTGTTTCCTAAATGTCATTCAGACAGAGTTTCTACACGTTTCAAACGTGTTTGGTTGAGCTAACTAAAAGAATGGAAAACAAAGCCGTTGCAGCTAGACATGTCTTTATCCCAGCATTAAACCTGATATCTGCTTCTGCTATCAATTCTGTGTATTTTATCTTCTCAAGAGACCTTTATCTCTGTCTCTGAGCTTCAGGGCAGGGTAAATGTTTGGTGACAGGCTTGAAAGTATAGAAAGGAAACTCGGAAGTCTTTGAGATTCCAGAGTTGCACAAGCTTTGATGTTAAGCTTTATGACAGCTCCGCAAGATCCGTTCCTTCTTCAAAGATGTGCATCACGCACAGTCAAAAGACTCAGCCTTCAGGTAGTTTGGTAGCGTTTTATTGCTAACAGTTTTCATCAGTCTTAATCTTATGCTTTTTCAGCAACATGCGGTTCCTGATGATAGCTCTCGCCTACTCCGTGCCCACAGGTGTTGTTGCCGGCTGGGCCGGCGTGCTGGATATGATTCTTACACCCGCCAAAGTTAACCAGGTAAGACCCATTTTATTTTCAATATTTTACATGTTTAGATGATAAAAAAGTCATTTTAAAGTTTTCATGAGAAGATTAATGGCCTGATAATGTCTTTATTTTCACGTCTGGGGGAAACTTTTCCTTTCCGTCCCATCATTATTTGACCACCCACGTATCATTTTAATAGTGCAATTTTGAGCTTATTGTAACTTGACTTCCTCTGGTCATTGAGGTTTTCAGTGTAATGAAAGGAGAAGTTGGGAGATTCTGTAAAAAGACTCCTATTGTGTTGAACGGAAAGCCATAACCGGTTTGAAATGATATGAGGCAGAGTAAATGATGACAGAGTTTTCATTTTGGTGTGAATTAACCTTACCTTTAAGTGTAATGAACCAATTTAAATTTCAATCCCTTCCGAGTTAACCTAATGCTAATGGTAATAAAGATTATATTATAGTTAGTTTTTAATTAAACTTCTCAAGGGTTTTAAGAATGAATCTGGGTACAGACAGAGCTGTTCAATGTGTTCACAATATATGTACTGTATGTCACAAAATCAATTTTCACTATTATCGAGCTTAAAAGATTTTTCAAATCTGTTGAAATGAAAAATGTGTCAAATTAATCTTTGATTTTACTTGATTTTAATATCAGAGCAAGAGCTTGTAACCATTGTGGTTTGACAAAATGTTAAAAGGATTTAAATTTATCGAACTGCTTTCATCAGATGATGTACAAATCGGTAATACCTTCTAGCAGTTTAATTATTGTTGTGTAATTTCCATGGTTGAAAAAAATATTGACTCATAATCAACACTGAGTAAACACACATTTTCTAGTATCGACCGACTCAGACCAAACGCCAAAAATCTGTTTGTCTTTTCTATACATACTCATTAAAACCTGGCAGACTTGTATGGCTCGCCTGTGGGCTTGAAAACAAGTTGTTAAATGTCTAATTATGTTATTATCTATCCACATGATGATAACCCTCTCCATCCAAACTCTCAAACACAGCTCATCGGAAATCAATCATACATACATGCTTAAGACGCTTCTATTTGCATATTCACAAAAGTACTTCGTGTTTGATGGGCCAGCCACGACTTCATGAGATGAGCTCTCCACCTTAGAGTTTCTGATTCTTCACAGCCCCCTCACATTTGCATCTGAAATGTTATGAGCCAAAGCAATTGTGCAATATTCTGTGGCTAGCTTAGTTGCTTGTGAAGATAAAGCCTTCATGTTTTGTAGATTCATTTTAAGGTAACTAGGTCATTGTCAGACCAGTATTGCAAAAAAATGCAGATATTAAATTAAAGATATCAGGTTATTATCTTTTTTGCACAATGTCTTGCTGTCATCATTGTCAATTGAATATGAAATCTCCATATTCATAGTTATGCAGCAATTGAGACTGAAGGCCACAAGCTTTTCTTTACTCATTTTAGTATTTCACATGTTGCAAGCATTTTTTGCCCAGTCATGTTAAAGTCAGAAGTGCTATCAGACAGGCATTTCCAGATTAATTAATGCATGTACAGAGACTAGATAAACTGCAAATTGTGAAAGAAAGATATTACAGTCTTTACAATGCAATGCAGTATCAATAATCCTAAAATGTTCTAGTAAGGATCCTATTTGGTCCTGTTTGTTAAAGGAACAGTTCACACAAAAATGAAAATTCTTCATTTACTCCATGTTGTTCCAAATCTGTATACAATTTTTTTGTTCTGATGCTTGTAACCAAACAGTTCTTGGCCACCATTGACTACCATAATACCATAGGAAAAATTGCCCCAGAACTATTCGCTTTCCTACAATCTTCTTTTTTGTTCAACAGAACAAAGACATTTATACAGCAACTATATTTTTCCAAATATCTTTTTCTGTGTTCATCAAATCAAGGAAATGTATACAAATTTGGAACAAATTGAGGACGAGTAAATGAAGACAGAATTTTCATTTTTGGGTGAATTATTATTTTATTTCAGCCTGAGACGCTTTACTTACAATGTACATGTACAATGCATCTTGGCATTCAGAAACTGGAGCTTAACGGCATCTGCCCATCAACTGTCTGTAGAGCCCTGAGGCTGTAAGGACGTAGAGCGGAACAAAATTTTTAGCATCATTTAAGCACAAAAGCCTTTACTACATTAATCACACTTGTCTAATTGCTTCATTAATAGAGAGTGGCCATTAAGCCTGCGCATAGTAGCCGTGCACTGATGGCGAAGACTTTTGCCCTTGGAAAAGTCATCCCCGACTCAAGTTGGCTTGGAAACATAACTGGAACTTAAAGAATGGCTGTTTTGTTGTACCGATTTATTGGATACATTTAAAAGGCCCATTATGGGACTTCTGTTCACTAGCATTACCAAATAGAATAGGCAATGTGTCTGTTTTCAAATAATCTCCCCATCTGCCACAATCTAACAGACTCGCACCATTGGTTGAACAAATGTTGCTATGGTTGGATCAAGAAGCTCAAACAAGTGGAGCAACTGATAGCCACAAAGCCACAGTGTTAACTTTGTGGTGAAGCAGTCTCTGAAGCCTTCTATAGAAAACTTCGGTCCAAAAGCACTTCTTTGTTTTAGTTTTTTTATTTAATATTATTATGTTTTTAATCTTATGTATTTAATAAAATCTTAAAGATATTCGTTTAACATTTTGATTCGGTTATAAATGTTCTGTGTTATAAAACTGAAACGGGTTCTTCTGGACCCTTCTGGTCTATAGACGGATTAACAGGCAACAACATAAATAAATGTTGTGTAAACAAACCTCCGCAAAGAATCAATGACTGCGAAGTAGTTTTAATATAATTAATATACAGTAAAATATTAATATAGACGGTTAAGGAACGCAACACACACGTCTCCTGGAAATCCTGTGAAATTCAACCGGATTCATCAATCAGATGATGACTTCGAACGTGCTGATGTGTTTCCAGAAAAGTGTGCCTTATGCATGTTTAACCAGCGTTCCATGGGCGTGACGTCTGAGGCTGAGACTAACTTCGGACCAGTGCATGCATCCGATGAAACTGTCTATAGTTGTATATATATATTAAACTATTGTATCAGATAATATTTTCCTATTGAAAAATGTCTTCAAATGACATCAGCACCTTTTTGCCTCCAAAGTTAAGTTTGCTATCGAAGATTTATCTAAGACTTTTAGTTCAACTGTGGTTTTAATGATGTTTAAAAATCAAGTAAATAATCAAAATCTCACAAAAAATGTATTGCTCATTCTGTATCTTTACTCATATTTTGTACACAGCACACATAGCATGCTTAATATTGCGACGAGGAGCTCTTAAGGAATTTGTTTTAAAGTCTTTCACATGCTTTCACGAATGCTGTGGTTGACATACCGGACCATCTGTCTTGTGAAGTCTGCCGTTGAACCCGAGTGCTCTTGGGCCTCTTCAAAGACACATTCGTGGACAGCATGATGTCTGGCAGTTTATTCTGCTGCTGATTGACATCATTGCTCACACTGCAGACGCCCCTGTCTTCACTCTCTGTCTAGCTGCTCCTTGAATGCTGTCCAGCATCACAAGCACAGAATAATCCCCGCTGATCAGACTTTTCTCTGCTCTCTCACAGGTGGATGCCGGTTGGATTGGGTTCTGGTCCATTGTTGGAGGCTGTGTGTTTGGTGTGGCCATGGCTAGGTATGTGATGCCATTACTGTTGAGTTTTTGTTTAACAGAAGCACATGACACTTAAATATTTATTTATCTTCATTAAATTGTTATTTATGTCCAGTTTATGTTTATTTCCTGCCATAATTAACTTTTGTATTTAAATATTGAAGTTCAGATGGGAAATATTGAAGTGTTTTTTACATAACCAGTCATGGCAGATGATATGTAACGGTGGTATTAGGGGGATGGCAGAGAAGTATACTTTTTTAAATTGTTGTTTTATTAATATTTTGGTAATTTTAGTTTGGTTTCAACAGTTTTGTTAAGTACATTTGTCATTTTATTTATTTCTATTTTAGTAAAAAAAATTAGCAATTTTGTTAAAGTGCATTTTCTATTTAATTTTTTATTCAATTTTTAGTTTTTCATTTCAGTTTTTCCCTATTTTCAATAATAATTTTAGTGCCTTAGACTTATTTCAGTTTATACCTAATGCATCATTTTTACTTTTATAGTTTTTAATTAGGGCTGGGAAATGATTAATCACGATTAATCGCATCCAAAATAAAAGTTTGTGTTTACATAATATATGTCTGTGTACTGTGCATATTCATTTTGTATTCATAAAATCATACACATACATGCATATATTTAAGAAAAACATACAATATTAAAATTAATAAACATTTAAATATAATTTCAATTATTGGTAAATACAAATAAATACATCTAAATATTTCCTAAATATATATAGGCCTACATGTATGTGTTTGTGTTTATAAATGCAAAATTAATATGCACAGTACACAGATATCTATTATGTAAACACAAACTTTTATTCTGGGTGCGATTAATCGCGATTAATCATTTCCCAGCCCTATTTTTAATAATATATTTAGGCCTATATATTATTTGACGTCAAGTAACATAAATGTTTTAATAGCTTTAGTTTTAGTTGACAATGATAATTCTGGGGGATGAGTTATTCTTAATATTCAAGAGAGCCAAATTCTGAATATGGCTGTGAGAGTCATAAATATTTTTGGTTTGTTTTCTGTTTTGGCTTCATCTGTTAAAAACCAACTGTTATTTTTACATAACTTTTTTGACAAAAAAGCTTAAAAGCTTTAAGCTTTCAAAATGTTTATTATAAGTGTGTCCAGAGCAACAAGGCATGAAAAACCATGTTCATATTTGTACACAGCGGCTGATGAGATTTACTTTGACTGTGTCAATTTTATTCAGGGTGGTTTGGAGCCTCCCAGATCCCAGAGCTAATTTACTCTCTTCCTCCTAATTTATTAAAATCAGTGGCTGAAAATGCAAATGAAACGGTCACGTTGCACAAGATGATTAAGAGAGAAAAAGCAAACTTTTGTTTGATAGTTGTCATCCCTGATGGTTGAATGTTTGTAGGAAGGCCTGATCTGCACATCCAGACAGGTTTTGCGATTTGAAAACATTTTAATTAAGCAAACTCTGTTTAATCATTTGCCGCATTTGTTTTGGGGTTAGGACAAGCTGTTACAAAGCCAGTTAAAACATCAGCGATGGCCTACGAGCTGCTCTGCTTTTGTGTGTTATTCAAATGAGCCATGAGGCGCAAGCCAAATGGGGATTGATAAAGCCGATTGAAGAATGCGAACACCCCGTCGGTTGTTTTTTTTTACAAGTTTGCTTTTGTCAGTTCCCTTGTTCTTCTGGGAGAGGTGCTAAGAGAAGCAACAGATGCCCGACTGCTTTCCACAACAGCCCAGTCCTTTGCAGCGCTATTAGTGCTTGTTTGTGAGTTACGGGATCCCGGCACCCTCCCCACGCTACGAATCATGAGGAAAATGCGTTAACTTGAGTTATTACGCCATCGTCTCTGTCGCAGCCCTTTGGGTCATGTCCATGCTTGAGAAAAATGGATGCATTAAAATTGAGCTGCAGGGGCGATGGCCACACATTCTAATTGATGTCATTCCGGAGGCGGATTTAATGGCAACGTCCTCGTCAAAGACTCGTCCTCATTCGTCGTTATGGCGGTTTTAGCCCAGAAGGGATGAATCATAAGAGTCTGTCTCCGCGGGTCAATTAATGCTTTGCGCCGTGAGGTATGCTGAGCAGTTGGGCAGACGCTGGGACGCCTGACAAACTGTTGCGCAGATTGTAATTGTCAGACACTTGGGAAGTAGGGGTGACATTGCTTTTTGAATGAAAAAGGAAATGCTAGTGGGGGTTTGTCATCCTGTAGGATATGGTTGCTTTTTGTCGTAGGGATGTGCGATTAGCAACAGGTTGAACAAGGCAATATATACAGTTGTTATGTATCGATATCTGCCTGAAGCTGCAAGATGTAACTTTGGTCTTCATATCGCTATCTCTGTTTGACACATAAAATTGTAGGTTACTTTATATCCTCATTTTCACATGGGCTGACATTAAATGACGTCATGCTGTGTCCATACAGTAGAAGTCAATGGGGTTTTTGGTTAGCTACAAAATATCTTCTTTTGTGTTATGTAGAAGAACGAAAGTCAAACAGATTTAAGATGTCAAGAGGGTGAGTGAATGATGACAGAATTTTAGTTTCTGGGTGAACTATCACTTTAACTTAATTACCACTTTAGCTTACCGTTGCAAATCAGGAAGGATAGTTTTGACCTGTTATTGTATGTACCTCCTCATAATCAGATTTTATTTTTAACCACAAAGTTACAGATTATAGTTTTAATTTGCTATTAAGTGCCTCCAAAAACAATATAATCTGCAGCATGTCCATATCACATTAACCCATCCACCCTTACCCCTAGTGATTTTCTCTCTCTCTCATCTTGTCTCATCCTCAAAAAGCATCAAAGCCCATAATTTTAGTCTTTTGCAGTTTTGACAGAACAAATATCAGCCCGCTCCTCAGCAAAGTGCTGTGTATTATGACAGGTTTCATCTCTGTTGTGGAGAGAGGTGATAAAGAACATGCCCTAGAGATACCGCTGTATCTCCATCACGTTAAAGGCGCTGAGACGTGCCTGATGCATGATGTGAAAAAACGGTGCAAAGACTTTGTCAGCGCTGATGAAGTTAGATGCAGATCAAACGTACGTGACTGCGGATTGTTTTTGAATGAGATGTTTTTGAGGGACAGAAATGCATTTTCTGCTCTCTGACGTCGTTGCCGAGAAAAACCTCTGTAATTTAGTTTGTCTGTTGTTTTGTTCTGTCACTTTTGAGCTGAGATTAAGCTTTCTCTCTTGTTTTTTGCCCTCAGGTTTGCTGACTCTATTCGAGGAATGCTGAAGCTCATTCTGGTGCTCATGTTTGCCGGGGCGTCCTTGGCGGCCACCTGGTTCACTCTCACCTGTCTAAGCAGGCTCACTCACCTGCCCTCCACTAAAGGTACGGTGCGCTGAAAGGACAGTACGTTCTGCCTCGCGCACATCCGCTAAACCGGCGCCCGCGGGGAGTCCGCCAGTCGAGCGGCGGCATGGACGAGCTGCAATTGTATCTGTTAGAAGGAGCCTGAGGAACTCATTAAGTCCTGATCAGTGAAGGGAGAAAGAGTGTGGAGCTCCAGAGAAGCCAGTCTGAAACAAACATATGCCCCATAGATCAGCCAGCTCAAACATTTCCATCTATTATCATTTTATGGTTGGCACCTGACTTTTTTATCTGTTCCCCCCCAGAATTCCTGGCAGACTGAGCTCACAGGCTCTCGGGCCGGCTCTCCATCTGCCGTGATTTTATACCACGCACGCGTGCCGTCGCCAATCCGTGGCTTCCCGCATTCTCTCGTGATTCATATCGCTTGCTAATGAACACGAGGCTGTGTTGTGCCAACATCAATTCATCAGAACTTATTCTAGCTGGTTGTGAATCGCGCTGGAAGCGTTATGAGGGGAATAATTGACAACAGACCTTCGCCTGCCGTCGCGGCTGCATTATCACCTCGGGCGTGCACATTTTTTTCACAATTCAACAGTGCTGACATCATTTCTTACACTTAAATCTTATATATGTATGTTCTCTCAAGATGTTTTTCAGGTTTTTTGTGTAATACTGATTTTGTACGTCCAAGGCAGATACAGTATCTGATTAGTTTTTATACATGTAGTTTTCTGCAGATTGCGAAGCAGATTTGGAGAATTTTGTTTATAAGTGAAAACTATTATTATTAGTACTCGTATTAAATACATTTTATATTCACTAATATTATATATTAGTTTAAAATATATTTACTACTTCTGTCGTGGCCGTTTTACCACCGTAGGTGTGCATTAACTGACATTAAATTTCTTTAGTAAATAAACATTATGCCATTGTTTCTGTAGTCAGTGATTTAAAATAAAAGCAGTTTTGCCTTTTGCTTCAGGCATGATTAATGTATATTAATATTGAGATACTAAATGGCCAATATATTGGTTATCGAATTCGTTATTGGACAAAATGTACATGTTGGTGCATTCCTACTTAAGTTTTTAGTGATGGTACCAATATTTCATTCATGGTTACCACATTTGTGTATATTTATCTCAAGACATCATTCAAGTTATCAGAGTAGAAGCGTACTGGCATTCAAACTGTTGATGAATGATATGTTGAAAGCAGGTAATGCTTTTATTCATCCAATTTACTGTACAGTAAAAATTACACTTAAATACAGTTCACAAATCACTTTTCATTTCAAATGAATGTTTTTTTCTTCAAACTGTATATTCATCAAAGAATCATCCACTGTAGCTGTGCCGCAGTCAGTTTAACATATAAAGAAACAATTTCAGATTTGTGTAGCACTTTTCATGGATATGATTTGCACACAGGCCACTTCTACAAACACTAAAATGAAACACTTAATTCATAATAAAAAATTCCATAAAATTTATACTTTTTTCTTTGACTATGCTATTTTTAAGTTTTGTAGCCATTTTAGAATAATATAATATATAAAAATGCTTTCTTGTTATGCAGTTGCACCATCATCTGTTCTCAATAACTGAAGAAAATACATTTTATTGCGATTTTCACACTTCATTAAGCAGTACAACCATTTTCAATTGTGCTAATAATAAAAACGTTTCTCTTGTAACCAAATTAGCACATTGGAATGATTACTTAAGGGTGACAGTGGCAGCATTTGCTTAGCAGACCAGAGTAATGGGGGTTGCATCACAATTTCAATTAAAATCTTTTCAAATAGAAATAATCATTTGTGGTATTACACATTTTGACTGAACGTAAATTAAGGGTTACTTTGGTAAACCGTAGTATCAGTTTCTTTCAAAAGCATAACGATTTTAAAATTTTTGTTTTATGCCTCCCAATTAAATCTTAATTTTAAGTTTCAAAGAACGTCATGTTCAAAAGGACATAGTAGCATGATATGCAATCATAATGCATGCATTGTATGGTTTAGGACTATAGTGTTCTGGACATGTATTTGAGATTCAGCTCTTCAAGTCTCTTTTTTTTCCTCCTGTAGCCACTCTCTACACCTCCTGTATCCTGGTGGGTATCTTCATCAACAGCAGTGTGCCCATTTTCTTGGAGCTGTTCATCGAGACGGTTTACCCTGTGCCCGAGGGCATCACCTGTGGAGTGGTCACCTTCCTCAGCAACCTCTTCACTGGACTTCTGCTATTTTGTCTTACATTTTACTTCACAGGTACTGTAACTCTCTTTGCTTTTTACTGCAGATATTAGATGAATGGAAACAAGTGATTCTCAGAGTGCATTATGGGTATTCTCTAGTCAATGAGTATACATGGATTGCATGAATGCAAACAGATTCTAAAAAACAGAAATGGTTTAATATATGAAGTTAGGTGTGAATTCGTACACAGGTACAAAGTTTGAGTCTGTCATTGTCCTTCACCTGAATGGGGATTAACCTTCACTGTACGGTTGTTTTCATGAAAGAAAATATGCAGGGAGATTGACGACCTTTTCTTTCTTATTGTGGGGATAGAAGCTGTGTTCTGAATATTCATGAGAGGGTTTCTGACAGGTACCTTCAGCTTGGCAGCTGGATTGACAGGTCGTCCATGATAGCTTTATTCTAGCTCTGCTACATCTTTTGCTATTGGTGGGTATTGTTTGGCGAGGTTAACGCAAAGGCTTTAGGTGTATCGTTCAGTAAAAACAATGAACTTATGAACCACTGTCGTATGCCATGTCTGAATAGCAACATGAAGATTGCTCATAGATTGGGGTTAGGGTTCAAGCATAAATATGTAACCAGTAAGCAACACCCCAGCGACCTCATTGCGGCACTCTTTGGGTGGCGAATATTGCATGGGGCAAGCAGGTATACCTCTATGATTGTTTATAATATGAATTATGTTTCAACCTCCGACCATTTTTCCAGTGGTCTCGGTTGACAGGGGTCTGTGTTTTTACAAGCGGGCAGGTTGCTGGATGCCTCCCAGCTGTCGGAAAAGGCTGTGAAAATTCCCCTGTCTTCCTGTTGAGCCCGTGGAGAAGATTAAACCGAGATGAGTGAGCTTAGCTGGGCTCATCCCTTCAAATCTGATTGGGTTATCGGTCCCAAATGAAGTCGTGAGATTCGTTTTGCTTTTGTGGGGCTGTCGGAGCGGCAGTGGTGCCGCCAACATAGCGCTACGGTTAAAAATAACGTCAAAACAATGAGGTCTCTATATATAGAAGGTTATTGCGTTGGCATTGCTATTGAATTGTGAACACTTTTGTTTCTGTTTAGGGTAACTAGTGTGTAGGCGCTGAGGAGATGATGGATTTCTGGTTGTTTCATCAGTATCATCCAGCAATCTTTCACTGTCTCCGATGGCATACAGAAATAAGCTCTCTGCACTCCAAACTGCTCCAAACCTTCTTAAGCTGAAATATGTCATTTTTGTTTCTGTTTAATACTTTCTTCCAGCCTTTTTTAATATGTAGAGACAAAATGTCATCCAACCGTCCATGAAGGAAATACGTAGGATGTGTAACATTTAGTTGTTTGACAGAACATCAATTTTGCGATCACTTGTGGTTTTCTACTTTCGTGCAACATACCATCCCCATTGAAATAAATAAGCCTCATTAAAGTAGCAATTTTTTGTGTAAATCATCTTTTAAACCATTTTTATGTAAATTGTGGCATTCACTACAATGTGTCAATTTGCATACGAATGGTTTTATGAACAATTTGCACAAAAATTCGTTCTGCTCTTGTTTCATAAATTAGACCCATTTGACTTGTAATGCTCTCTGACATAATATAAACTTCCATGTAGGCACCCTACGGGCCAGCAAAACAAGAACGAATTTTATGGTGCCCTTTAATGATTTGATACAAGGTATTAAACCGCAAGCTTGTTATGTTATTGTGGTGTTCTCTATAATAAGAAAACCCTTGAGCCCTGATTAAAACGTGCAGTTTCCTTCAGTTGTTTATCATCTTGTAATTACCGTGTTTTTTTCACCTTGTTACTAGTATGGATCAGAATTATGGTTTAGATACGAGAAAATTGCATTTTATGTCTTAAATTGCATCTGTTTCAAAGATGTGCTTCTATTTTGAAGCTGCTCATTTTTTTAGACACCCAAGACTGAAATGATGTGCGACTGAGCGTTGCACCTGCCTCTGACCGATGATACATTCACAAATGTCTTATACTTTCTTTCTATTCCATTTAGAAAGGAGTAAAAAGGATGCATTTCATTTAGTTAGCATTGCGCCTCTTCCCAGCTGGCCATTTAAATCGACATGCTTGGTTTGTTCACCTTCAATTTAAAAGTTGTGAATATCCTGAAAATATAGATGTGAACATCCAGCCTTTTTATTTTTGGTGGCTCAGCGAGAGCCCTGTGCCTGCTGTCTGAGGGTGACCCTCTCTGTCAAAAAGGAATGATAAAACGAAGGGTCCAGAGTATTTACTTTCTGACTGAGTCTGAGTTTAAAGGTTTCAGCATTTGATTCTGCATGTTTTCTAGCTGGCTTTTCAAGCCATGCTTAACCATGGGTGTCTGTTTTTTCACCATCAGTTTGAACAGTTGTAAATTTGCCGGTTAGCAGCACTTTTAACCCTGGACAACATAGCAGCATTAGTTTGTGCTGACCCCAAATCACATTGCCAGATGTATGCAGTGTGAAACAATGGGGTGCTAAAATGTAAGTGCAGGTTGTTCTCGATCATAAACTGCCAAATGTTTACCTCATTACTTATTCATGCATTCCTGAAATTTTAGCCACATTTTCACGTTTTAAACAAATTAAATGATGGTGCTGCTCTTTTAACCCTTGTATGGTGTTTGGGTCTGTGGGACCCGTTTTCATTTGGCCCCTGCAATTCGTGGAGCACTTCAATTCATAAATGTGATCTAACAAAGGTACAGGCAAATATGAACCATTTATGCTGTTTAGATTGCTTGAAATTGGGATGCAGTAAACATCTTCAAATTATTTTAACAAAGTGTTTGATTGTGTTAAATTAAAAACCCAAAACTGCAGTGGGTCCACTAGACTCACCAACACTGGCTGAGTAACAAAAATATGAACACCACACAAGGGTTAATGTTGGCACAGACATAAAAAATCGGCGCAGAAGAATTAAACATTCATGGGGAAAGGTGGAGATTTCTTGAATTAGACCTTAATGAATGGAGAGACTCTGCTGGAGTCTATCCAGATGTCTATTGATTTTCAGTATGGAACTGACGCTGTGAGAACTCTTGTGCATAAAGACGGAGCGATGAGTAATTCGTATTCACAAACAGCATATAGATTTCAAATTCATTGAGTCATATATGAAATATAATATATATATTATATTCTGCTTCATAAGTGAGGGCTCTTTCCAATACGAGTATTGATCAGATGGGAGAATTTAAAAATAATAATGTATTTTTGTATATTTTCTTCCAGAAGACTTAAAGTTATAGTTAAGCCAAAAATGAAAATTCTGTCATTTACTCACATTCTTGTCATTTCAAACTTGTATGACTTTGTTTTTCTGAGCACACAAAACAATATATTTTGAAGAATGTTGTTAACTGGCACCGGTTGAATTGCATTTGGTTTTGTGTCCAAACAATAGAAGTGAATGTGTGCCGTCGCTGTTCGGTTACCAACTTTCTTCAAAATATCTTCTTTTATGTTCTGCGGAAAAAAGAAAGTCATATAGGTTTGAAATGACAAGAGGGTGAGTAAATGATGGCAGAATTTTCATTTTTAGGTGAACGATCACTTTAACCAGAGTGGATTTATGTAGTAACCTTTACGCAGATGGACAAGCAGTTATTAAAATGCTTGCATGCTGAATTTCAGCACTATTCATTCTGTAAATGTGTTTATCCAAGTATTTTTAGTTTTACAGTTTAACATTGGATGTGTTTACCTTCACGATCTGTACCGTATTATGCATAAACTTCCATAAAAATGTATCTTAATCTGGTAATAGAAAACATTTTAAGTTTAGCATATCAATTTTTTTATTCATTACTCAGATTTCGATCTGCATGTAAACACCTGTACTGATGTTCTGGAAGGTTATTCAACGCATGCAGTTTGTTGTGTTATTATAATAGCCTTCATTGAGTTATCAGCATTTTGTTGTCCCTGTTATGCCAGCCTAAACCAGGTAAACAAATCATGTAGTTTTTAGATTAAATTTTAAGGAGAAAACATAGCCTGCAGACTGTCAGTCATCCTTCCTCGCTGCTCTTGCTTGCGGCCAGACGGCGCAGACGTTAAACCAAGCTGAAATATGCCGTCAGTCTGCCATGCGAATGGGCGACGATTAAGAATAATTACAGCAATAAGAGGAACATCTCATACGCCTGACAGGAAGTAAGGCGCCCTGTTGGTGAGTGAGGCATCGGGCCGCCCGGTCACGACGTGAGGCTCTAGGATGTCTACTTGCCCCCCGTCTCCGTCCCCCTCCTCCCCGTCCTCGCTTTTGTCCCGCTGCTCTGTGTGTGAGAGATTGAGAGTGTCACGGCGAGTGGCCTGTTTACGCTGTCATCCTGCCGTGGCCTTTTCAACACGTTACAGCCCTTGAGACGATGGCAGGAACAAGACAGGCTAAATTGCAACCTTAATAACAACATCTCTGCATTCTGCCGTCAGGTATTAAGACGACGGAAATGCAACATAACAGTTCGACCGCTGCGTAAACTGACAGACGGAATATAATTGCCCTGCTTCCATTATTGAGAGGAAGAGAAGGTGAGGGAGAAATTGAATCTTTCAACCTGGCTTCTTTTGTATTCTTGATAACGCCGCCCTGCCGAGAGCTCGCCTCCAAAGTCCTTTTCATTAGCACCGGAGGGGCGAGTGGTGCCAACTCCGAATTTTGGGAACGTCTGATTGGATTACCTGAGAGTTAGCAGGGCGAGCTGCTCCATCATTAACATTCGGCGCATACGTCCCACCTGCTGACGTTACCTCGCTCCGATTTAAATTGATGAGGCTGGTGCGGGTGTGCGGCACAGACATAATGGCCAGATAAACACAACTCCATTAACCTACCGCTACACCACAGCACTGCTGAGGTAAGACCTGATTAATGACAGAGCTATTGGACACAATCCACGTGCAACGCACATCTCCGTCCTCTGACGTACCTGCTCGTGTTGACTGTGCTGCATGGCTAAATCATATCATTTAACCCAAATGGGCTCAGCAGCTGACCCAGCATGCATTTCACCTTCTGTCATCGATCTTAGCTCTCACTTCAGGGGCAATTGATCAACCTGTTATCTGAATACGGGACGCCTCGAAATTGAAATTCTATTAAATCTATTAAATTAAGTCGCACACTTTTTCGTGTCCCTAAGGGTCCGTGTGTTTTTCTTGCATTTGGACTCGTACAAGTATTGCAGCTGCCTGACAATCTGTGCAGTTCCGTCATGCTGCGTTCAGTTTGTTTTTAGATGCAGGGAGAGTAAAAACCTTCTATTGTTGCACTAACCTTCAACGTTAATATAAAACCCCTCGTAACCTAGAACTGAACTGGCATTACCCAGTGAAAAGAATACAGTCACTGTGGGAAACAATGTGTCTGGCTTTCTTTGTTTGTGCTTTCTTTAAAGACTCAATATTGTTTTTAGACAGTTCTTACCGTACGGTTTCTCTAGACTTTACCTTGTTTTATTGGTGCATGTGTTTGGTCAGAGGCAAACACTGATCTTTCTTTCCTTGTGATATTTGTACATGGGTAGTTGACAAATATACTGTGCATGTGTCCTATGTTGTGGCATCAAAAATGCCGAACAATTAAGACAATACTCTCTTAAGCTAATAATATGAATATAAATATTAATAATATCAAATAATATATTATTAACAGTTTGTTTTCTAAATTTTTGCTGTCACACCTTAGGACACATACAGTACATTTTTAAGAGTAATAAATGTGTTTAAATGCAGTGCTGACTCATTTTGTTTGTAAGTGAAATACAGGAGTCACTCCTGAGCCAGTGATGTTATATCATGTGTCATGTCATAATATATATCATATCTTATATATTTCATTTCATATATATCATTCCATATACACTACCAGTCATAAGTTTGGAAACACACGTTTGGAAATCAGTTTTTTTCCAAAACTATTGAGAAGCACAATTATAACGTTATGTTGCAAATAAAAGCATCTAAAATAAACCAAAACTATTTTCACAGTTGCCACCCTTTTTCTAGAATTTGCTAAATTGTTCTCTTGGCATTTTATTATTCAGACTGAGGTCTTACCTTGGTCTCATCTATTCAGAGCTCTTTTTGGCTGCTCTTCTTTATTATTTGCTCCAATTCATCCATTTCAAAAATGTTTTTAATACGATTTTTGTTTTCTAGTAAAAGAGATTAATATGTTGGCACAATTATATCAATATCTACAAAAGTAATTATAAACATTTAAGCATACACCTTTTAGAAGATTATTAGAAACATTTCAGGCAAGCATTTCCAAACTGTTGTCCAGTACTGTATATCATATCGTATCACACCAATATCATATCCTGTCATAAGTGATAAGCATAACATTTTTCAATCTCATTTATTAGCAAAAAACTGTGTGGCAGTTTGGTGTTGGCTACAGTATTATCATGAAAGAATTACAAGCATCCGTCAGTATTTAACAAACCGTTTTGTTTGTTGTCTTTAAGCTGGTGCTTTAAACATCAGACATGATGTATATGTTGTCAGTAAACCACAGGGCTGGCGGAGGCGACTACAACTTAAAGAAAGATATACGTCTGTGGCTGTAATTTCTCTACTGGTTGTGTCGTTTCTGTGCACACTGTGCAGATTTAGTGTTAAAACAGAATTCAGCTGCAGAAGGGTGTGAGAACATAAATAACCAAACACTGGGTGTACAGCACTAAGCACTTGAAAAAGAACAAATGTATTCGGCATTTTAGCTTTTAGTATATCTGTAATATAAGACAACATCTAAATGCATTTCTAACCTCTTCTGTGCTGTGTTTTTCAGATTTATCCTGGTTGAACTGGTGTCTAACAGGTTCCTGCATCTTCAGTCTCCTCCTCCTCCTCTTCTTCAGGGAATCGTACGACCGCCTGTATTTGGACGTCTTTGTTTCGGTCTGAGCTTCTTTATAACAGACGACTGGAGTCTTGCCTTTTTGAGGAACTATGTTGCAAACAGAAGGAAGAGCACGCAACAATTTTTATGGCTCTGTGTTTTTTAAAAGATGTTGTTGTTGTGAATTATAGGCTGTGACCAGCAGTGCATTGTGTTAGCATCATAACTACGGAAAGAGAAAATCGAAAGGAAGTGTAGATCCTTACCTTTGTACTTGACCTTTGCCTTCCGTTTTATATTTTGTCGTGTTTTTTACCTTTTTTTTAAGAATCAGTGGTAATTCTGTGTTACATACCGTCGGCATGAGAGAGACTTCGAGATGCTTCGAGATACTGGCACGAGTTGATACTCATGGATTTGGCAGTGCCCCATGGTGATGGCTCCTACAGCGTTCTCGCGACATCTAATGGGAGCGTAATGGATAATTATAGACGAGCTTAATTAGCTGCCTGGCGGGAGATCCAGCCGTCTGTGGACCGGGACCTCTTAGTTCTCTAATGTCACTTGTGAATAGCCTGTGGGATGCAGGCTTTAATTGACCTGTGATAGGCCTGTCAATAAGTGGCATATGCCGTTTTCCTTAGCAATCCATATTATGCAGAGGATCATTTGTGGGAATTAGCTAGTGGGCTAACAAATCTAGCATGGGATGGAATGCTGCTTTTTGGCAAGCCTTTAGACTTTGAAGCTTGGATCCAAATGTACCACACATTACCTCTAGGTTTCTGAGGTTATAGATCTTGTTAAAGAGGGATGTATCATATTCATTGAAATATAGTAGCAGTTTGTGTGCCGTTGTCACGCAACCTTACCGCTCGGTTTAAAGCTGTAGCATGCACAAAGTGGGTGTCTGTTGCACAAGCTTGCATTTAAAAAATTTTTTTTGGGGGGGGCGGGGATAGAATTTTATGCAATCTGTCATGTTTGAAGCTGATTTAAATGTAATTTATTGACTCATTTTAGGGATCAATACACTAATGTTGACTGTAAACTATTTTTTAGGTCTGAATTTTATTGCGGAACAGCGTTTTAAACATGGCATTACAGACTGCTGGAGCAGTAAAACGCGATTCACCAGCAATAAGTGCCATGTATGGTAACCTTTCGTGATTTGTGGCATAACCAAGCAACGAAGAGTGCAATATTCCCTCTTAACATCTGACCCGTGAACTCGGTTGAATTATAATAAGTAGATCACTGCTTTCACTCGAGTGGTGGAAGCGTTCCTCTACTCTCTGTCTCTTCAAGTATTCCCCGAGCTCTTTTAAAATGACCCCCGTCTGAATCCGGGTTATGTCACCTGCATTAGCTGCATGATGGGTGAAATTATGAAGTCTCAAGACACCAAATTACACAAAGTAAGAATCTGTAATGTTGGACTTTGTGATGACCTCAGTGGACTTTATACAATTAGAACCTGAACCGATTTATGGTTCTCAGTGATGGTGAAAAGAACAGTGTTTTCTGGACATATTGAATTATTTTAGTATCCACAATTGCAACAAGCAGCTTGGAAACACAATTCTCTTGTTAAAACACTTTAACTGTACAGAAGATTATGTCTTTTACATGTCGTTAACATTGCCTTATTTACCAGTGACCTTTAGTTTTTGTCCTTTACTCCACTGTGATGTTTGCTTGTGCTTCGTTCTGTCATTGGAACATTAATCTTTCTGTAAGTGTCTGTATGCAAATACATGTTGAGAATTTTTAGCACCTTATTAAAAAGATGTTTTAAAGAAGAATTTATTTGTCCTTTTTTCACTTGCTTTTATTAAGATGTCGAAAAAGCTGCCGTGAGCAGAGAAGCATGTTTTCATTTATTCATTGCATGGGCGTTTCCATTTATGAGCTCATTGTTTTCACACCATGATGTCCCACACCCTCCAAGACATGAGATCATCGATGACATCAGGGCTGAGTGTTGGCATCCAGACTCAGAATGTGTTCCATATTGTACAAGGACACCAACCCCCCAAAAAAGTACTATACAGTATTTAAAGGTCCTATGTGTAAGATTAAGGAGTAGCTATTGACAGAAATGCACTATAATATACATAACTGTCTTCAGAGGTGTATAAAGACCTTACATAATGATGCGTTATGTTTTTATTGCATTAGAATCAGCTATTTCTGTATCTACATACACCGCGGGCTCATCTTACATAGAATTTGGCCTGTTGCTTCTACAGTATCCCTAAATGGACAAACTGCTCTACAGAGTGTTTCGTAAATATGTTATTTCCTTCGGCAAAGAAGCGAAAATGTAAGAACATCTTAGTCCAGTGTCAGCTGCTGTAATGCTTCAAAAAGGAAAGGACGAGCGGTGGAGTGAGCCGTTGGTTGCAATTCGCAACCTCACCACTAGATGCCACTACTGTAAATTTAATACACTGGACCTTCAACATAGCGCAACAACTTGTCTGCTTTGTGTGCTTTTATTTTTTAAATAACAGTATTGGGGAGTGTAACTGCATGTATATATAATCTTAATTTGCTGCTAAGTGAAGTGCATTGTTTCACTGTTTGTGTGTCACTACACTGGTACCCTTTCTAAAAGTACCAAAGAGTGCATATTAGTACGTATTAGTACAATAATGGTACATATTAGGACATTTTAAAGGGTAAAAGGGTACCGTCCTAGTGACAGCTTGGGTACATTTTTCCTGACAGTGTAGGAGAAGCATTAAAAGGTCAAGTGTGTGTTATTTAAAAGTGAAGACACTTCCTTTTAGCCCTTAAAGGTGCCAGATTTGTCACCTTCATGGAAAGCCTCAAATATCAGGAGCTTTTTAAAACTAATTCTCCATGACATTTCAGTTAAAATCAATATAACATCTATAGCTAATAGCAATTTGTGTTTTAATGATAATTTTGATTATTCAAATTCAATTTTATATTAAATATTATATATTAAGGACTAGAATGTTTAATTGGTTTAATCTATATGGTTTTCTTTCTTCGGCAAAACACAAAAGAAGATATTTTGAAGAATGTTCGTAAACAAACAAAGTCCCCATTGACTTCTATTGTATGCACACAAAACCAATGCAAATCAATGGGCACCAACGCTTTTCTGTTACCAACATTCTTCAAAATATCTTCTTTTGTGTTCTGCAGAAGAAAGAAAGTCATAAAGGTTTGAAATGACAAGAGGGAGAAAATCATTCACAGACTGAACTGCAAAAGTGTAAAGACTTTTGGTAAGTGGCACTTTCAAAGAATCTGTTTTTGTTAGGGGTTTGACGTGACAATTTTAGAATCAGCCAGTGATGTGTTATAAACAGAATGACTCGTGTGTAACAATAATATACAATTCTGTTACTGATGTAGAAAATACTTCACCTTAAATTGCCTAAACTCGGAGGTGATATTTCAAGTTAAAGGTGCGTCAAGCATAATAACAATCCTCAGAGACGTGTACATTTCAGGGTGCTTTTCTTCACTTTTTTAAACTGCAACTTCAAAGAGTATGAAATTCTTCCATTCGTTTTTGTATTATAGCACTTCTGTCAGATCATTGAAGGAACATTGAACCCTTCATACCGCTACACCTGAATACCAAAAAGCAGCGTTTCAGCTTGTCGGGGTGAGTTTTCAACACACAAAAGCTTCACTTTTAATTGTTACTTGTCAATGATGACGACAGCAGCGACAGGCATCCTGGGAGAAGATGGACTTAAACAGTGTTTTCATTAGGTGACAAGCAATTTCATAAAATCCATTTCTGCTTTGTTTCCTATCCGTGCGATCTTTTCCGACATGGTTTCTGTTCTTGAGTAAACAGAGCCTGCTGTCAGTCTGGGTGATGGTTTTATAGTCATTGATTTGCTTTCTGTTTCAGCGTTCGGTCCTCGCATGCACATCTTTTTTGTTTCCAGAAGGATGTTTTGCAGATGTCTTCTGTGACAGTTAACATCACACCCTGGTCATATGAACAATATGACCAAAATATAAGATTTTAAAGATAAGATTGCGCTTACAAAACTTGTTTTTATGTATTACCCGAAAAAGTTCATGCATCACAAAAAGCTACAAATAGTTATTGATACTTGAGGATGCAACATGTAAACATCTGAACAGCATCATTTGTTGTATTGTGGAATGTATGTTGTTGTACTTTTTTAGGTGATCTGACTTAAGATTTTCACCTGGTGAACAACAAAATAGGCAAAAAAATCACAGAATTATATTGTTAAAGAGAATTTGCAACATCCTAGAAATGGACTTTTGCATATTTAAAGTTGGCATAAAGCGGATGTGTTTTTTCCTCATAATGTGATGTATACCAGAGTTAAAACTGCTTCTGAAATTAGAAAAGTGTAGAAATGGATTGAATTTTTTGTCACTCTTTTTGTCATTAAAGTGATAGTTCACCTGAAAATGAAAATTCTGTCATCATTTACTCAACCTCTTGTCATTCCAAACCTGTATGACTTTCTTCTGCAGAACACAAAAGAAGATATTTTGAAGAATGTTGGTAACCAAACAATGGCGGTACACTTCTATTGTATGGACGCAAAACCAATGCAAGTCAATGGGTGCCAGTAACCACCATTCTTCAAAATATCTTCATTTGTGATCTACAGAAGAAAGTCAAGAGGTTGAGTGAATTACAGAGTTTCCATTTTCGGGTGAACTATCACTTTAGGTTTTCAACTAATAGTAGCCTAACTGTCCTTGATGTCTCATTGCGTTGTCATTGTTTAAAATCTCAAGGATACACGATTGCGGCGAGCACCAGATGGTTGGCAGGATGGTCACAGAGGCATTACCAGCCAGCTCACTCCATCCCTGACTGTGGCCGCCCGCTGAGTAAGAAGCTAGGCATGAAACGTCGCAAGGTAGAGCCAACAAAACATAATGGAGCTTGATAAGAATCTGTGAGCATCAGTTCAGATGGGGACTCGTCTTGGCTGAATCTCATCAAGGTGAGTCGCTTTTGTTCCAACAACAGACGGGAGGTGGAACAAGCAGACGGCGTGTTTGGATTTAGCTGTGCAGTTTTAATTCATGGAGACGCGGTAAAACCAAAGTAGTACTTTACACAATTAAGAGCTTCAGGCAAGCGGAAATGTGGGGGTCAGGACAGTGATAGAGTCTTTGATCATGCAGTCGACTTGATTTTAATCCCACAACACCAACAGTCATGCTTTACTAATGCAGGGAACTTGGTAGCATAAGCTTCATATAATGACCATTGCATTGCAATGAGCTAAATTTGTTATTTTAATGCAGGAACAGGGATCCCCGGTGCATATTGTGTAACATTGAGCATGTTAAGTTTGGCCTATAATAACAGGATATAAAAATGTGTTTATGATGCTTTCTTCACAAAGATATTAAAATAATCATTCATGGTGTGGAAAGTCTACAAGATGTTTGTTTTATAAGAATAGTTCAGCCAATAAAACTGAGATTTTTGAAGAAATTATATTCAAAGTCACATAAAGCCATCCAGTAGGTTTGTTTAGGTGGATTACTGAGAATCTTGGAATCACAGTTATGAGGACCATTTTTAATAAATACTTTAATGGTGATTTTTAACATATATGGTCACTGTTATTCTACTTGTTTCACAAACAAATATAGAATGAACAACAGCATATTGCTTTGAAACAGCGTAAAATTGACAGAATTTTAAAATGAAATATTCCTTCAATATGATGTAAATACAATTTTGTTCCAGCTCAACTGTTAACATGATGCTTGCAACACCAGTCACATGTTCAGTTCCTTTAGGAATAGACAATGCTTTTGTTAAATATACAAATCAAAACATTATTTAACTCAGTATAGCAGTATAGCAGTAGATGTGCTGTGACATAGACATGTTAGATGCCGACAGGTCAGGACTTGATCTTTTCGATCATAAGTGTGGTGAATAGAAATGGCAAGAAATATCATGGGCAGTTGTCTGAGGTCACTGGCACTATTAACCTGTCCTTGCAGTGGAGGCCAAATTGGTAGCAAAAGTAGCATGAAAGATGCTGTGGCTGCTCACCTGCCGGACTGATCATACCTGTGAGATGCTGCCAGCGTGCAGAGATAATAATGAATAATTAATTATTGAGATGATGAGCATTTATTATCCAGTACACGGCTCCAACCTACTGTACTACTGTGACAAAAAATTGAGGCTGCCTTACATTTTCAGTATAACAAAATTGCTAAATTGCACTTATAAAAAATATTTATTTGTATGAGTTAATGTAAAAACATTTGGATTTTGAACCACTAAGGTAATTATTTATTCTCATGGATATGATAGAAATTTTTACCGTTTATTGTTTTGTGACATTTTAGAATGTTTTTACTCTCTGTTGTTATTGTATAGATTTCTATAAGGCTCTTATCTTATATATCTCATAATACATTTAGGTATTTATCCAAAGCAACTTACAAGAGTGAGAATTACCTGTTAGACTTTACCTGCTGAGAGAAAGGTTTTTTTACTGAAACAGAGTGAAAATATTTAATGTTTGTGTGTTTTTGTTTGTTTCTTTAAAGGTTTGTTTGTCTGAAACTTCACATGTTGCCAAAATGTGAGTCTTCCAGACTCCTGAAAATGAGCTAGGTATGCAAACACTTTTTTTTATCACCATGATGTCCGAAACAAATTTCCCTTTGGGCACAAATAAAATGCCTTAATTCAAATTATGCTGTTAATTTAAAGCACCAGATCCCCCTTTATAAACCAGACAAAGTCAAGGTTTTTTTTGTGAAATGACAAATGGACTAGAAGAGGAGATATAGTATAGACCACTTTGCAAGATGTAAACACAGCGCTTCGGTTTTATTTTTTTTTGTATTTTTTAAATTTTACATATATAAATCAATCTTAAAGATTTGTTTTAACATTTAAATCAATTATAAATATTATGTTGGTTGTATTTTGTTGAAGCGTTTGTGTAACTGAAACAGGAAGTTCTTTTAGACCAGCGTTGTTTACATCATCCGAACAGGTCTAAATGTATACAGTACATTGACAAGCAGGTTGTAAGATCTCTGCAGTCTTCACTTCTCTAATCAAGATCAATACAGCGTCGCTATATAGCCTGACTTCCAGAAATCACATCTAATAATGTTAGAGACCTGTGCTTCTATGCAGAGCCATAGATTTCCAGAGATCTGAACAAGTAAATATCATAAGAGCACCACTTCTCCTTTCTGTGAGTCATAAACAACAAACAATTCATTTAGACAGGAAGAGGTAAATCATCCAGCAACCAGATACTTGGAAAATTGAACATTTATGTCAATGTTGTTCAGAAAATAAAATGCAGGATGGGTTTAGACTATGATCCTATTTTTTGCCGTTCAACAGTAAAAACTACAGTCTATTTCACAGACGACAGCAAACGTCAAAATCAGTGATTTTCCTCTTGTTGGTAGAGCATGACACTAGCACAAGTTGTTCAATTCCCAATGAAAGTGAATCCAGATTAAACGTATTCTTTGAAAGCATCTGCCAACGTGAATGTGTCTACCTTGTAAACCTGACTTTGTTTTTGTGATTTTTTCCCTAGAAATTGCATGAAGACGGCCAATTAGCTTAGAGCATGCCGAAAGGCTTCCAGTTTTGACAGATTCATATTTTTCTACAGTACGGCTCTGAAGTGACAGCAACATTCGGTACGCGGTCAAAGCGTTGATTCGTTTTGTGAATCGCGCTGAAGCAGCGACTGCCTTTCCGTTATCTTTCTTCTTAAAACCTCTTCTCTTCTCACTCCTGTTTAGTTTTATGCTTTGAGTGCTTTTTTTATTGTTCTGACACAAAGTTCTCAGGAACTCATGTTTCACAAGAGCTGCAAGAAAAGCTTGGAGTGTGTTTTATGATGGAAAGTTGTGGCGCTATAAAAGATTCAATTCTGTCATTTGTTCTTCTTTTGTACCGCAGTGCTGGCGTGCAGAAACTTTTTTAAAACAATATTAACACCACACAGTGTTTGAGAGGTCCTTATTGAAGAAGAGCTTTGACTCAGTTTCAGTATGCTGTTGCTTTGTGATATTCCAGAGATGTTGCAGTCAATAGCAGTTTTCCAGTTTTTTGCAACATCAATATTTAAGCTTTAATGAAGGTAGTCATGCAGTAGATGAAAAAAA
>JAOTQM010000334.1:3000000-3235033 GCA_026939265.1 Oreonectes daqikongensis | reverse complement strand
TCATGAAGCAAATGGAAAAACAGAAGCTTCTCAGAGGCCATGAAAGCCATGGGATTAATGGCAAATTGATATGTGATGCAAAACCGGTAATAATGTGAAATGAAAAAAGACTTTGCAAAATGTAAGTTATTATCAAGTTTTGACAAATGATATTATTATAATTATGTAATTTTTCCAAATGAATTACAGAAACACACACAAGAACACTGACCAACAATCCAGAAATGCTCAGGGCCCAGCAACTGGGGACAGTCCACTGTGGATAGTCTTCGGTTTTCAATGGCAATGTTTCCTATTAATGAACAGAATAAGGTACCACATCTGAACTAAAGATAAATACTTTTAACAGGACAATACATAATTAACACAACTTATCTGTCATCAGGACAAAATCTCCCATATCTATGCTGTTGAGAAGAGAGAGAACAAAGTCATTACTAGAATCTCTCCTTACGCTTTGTTGGAACTACGTGACCTTAAGAGCCTTTGCCCTCCTGCTCTTTTGAAAGACACCAGTATCAAATTGATACCATGGCTAACCGATAATGTATGTACCAATTATGATAACATGTTATTACTAATATTAGTTTAAGTTACTTGATGAATTTCATATTCACATATATATCATGTAGTTTATAACTTTTAAGATATGCAGATATTGTAATACACACTGTTAGAGCCAGGGTATGTTTTTGCTATTTATATGAACATAATTGCTTTTTCTCTTAGTTCTTGCAAGCATTGGCTACATACCTAAATGTAAATATAAACATAAATGACATTAAATATTTGGATATTTTTTTACATTTTTTTAGCTTAGAAATTCAAATATTATTTGTTTGACATATCACTTGCCTAAGCAGTATGGAGTTACATAGGGACCCACACACTTAAGCGGGGAGTTTATGTCATAGGGTCAGGTATCAATGCATTCAGCCATATGTTTTTTTTTATAGTAGTAGGCAGACTTAAATTAGAAAGGTAGTCTTTAAAGCCTGTTATGTATAAAAAATTACTGCAAGGTAGGAACTGTATGTTTGGATAAATCTCCATCTTGCAAGATTCCATAAAATACATCTTCCCTGCTTAATTAAGACAAAGCATGTCATAACACATATTGAATAAATTATCATACAATGTATTTTCAAATTTTGATTTTAAGGTTGTAAATTGTCGGGTTGCCCAAATTGCAGCAGACACCCAGAATGTAAGTAATTGCTTCAGAAACAGAAAATATACTTTTTACACTAGTCATTCTCATAAACATGCAAACAAGCATTACGAACAATGAAATGTTGTGCATTCCATTATGCAATTTGTAGTTATGCAATTAACAAAACATTGTTCTATTCTCAGGTTATGGCCTTGACGACTGACACGTTCATTTTGTGGTACAGACACTGGATGGCTTCGAGAAAAGTTCTAGATTCAGATATCAAAATTCTTGAGGTACAATTTCAAAAACAAAATGCATTAAAGCAATCCTGTATCTACATTCTATGTAAGCATATAATGCCACAGGATCACATGTTGCCAATTTTTTTTATTTCAGAATGATAAACAGAAAGTACTACTACCAAGAATTGTTGGTGCGGAAGACACTCAAGAGATAGGATTTCACTTTATTCTCTGGGTTAGTACAATTCAAGTAGCGTTAATTACAATCACATACAAAAGCAAATTATATAATACAGATTTTACTTTTGTGAATGTTTATTTTTTATTTTTTTTAGGTCTTTGACAAGACAGAAAAAGAAATAAGAATTTATGACAACACAGAGCACCACATTGGCATTTCAACGTCAGACATGGACATTTTGAAGTACAATCTATCCTATCATATATATAATGCTTTAACACATTTTAAAAAAAATTAGATTACGGTAAAGTCTGCTTTACATCAATTTTTTTAGAGATGCCTTTAGAGATCAAGACTCGCTGGATGGTTGGACTGTATCCAATCCCCAGCAGTGGAAGAGAAATGATGGAAGCAATTGTGGTGTTTTTGTTTGCACGGTGAGTTGACAGTTTTATGTTTGCTAGTTTGTATATTAATTAACATTTATGTAATACATACTATGACAATTTAATTAAAAACTGTTTACAGTAAATCACACAATGTCCTTTATATTTTTTTTACATTTTGTAGATGGCAGAGATGGAAGCAAAAGGTCTCAACATGTCTTCTGAGCTGCTCCACAGAGAACAGCTGATTCACCTTCGAGTTTACCATGCCTCCTGTTTGGTTAAAGATATCCAAACCCAGGTAAAGCAGAGTGTCAAAGTTCTATATAATAATGATGGCTTTCACTATAATGTGTGGATGTATGTTCTGTCTAATATACCATATGAGTTTAACATGAAATGTATTAAGATATGAATTACATTATTACTATTTTAAAATTATACTGTACTTACTACATACTTTTGTCATTTTCTGTTGGTAGGACTTCTCACCTAAGTTGGGAACTTGTGAGGTTGAAAACAGATGTTTGGCACAAGAGTTAAGTGTTTGTGTGTTTCAACAAATCTTGACAAAGTAAGTGACCATACTCCGTTTTACCATAACCAGTTAAAGGGATTAACAGATTAAAGTTCAAAATAAAATGCATGAAGGCAATCCTTTAATTCTGCTATCATTTACTCACCCTCAGGTTGTTCAAACGTGTACAAATGTCAAAGGAAGGTATTGGAAAGAATGTCAATAACCAAACAGATCTCATCCCCCACTTACTGTACAGCCATAGTAGGAAAATAAATACTATGGGTCTCAATATAGGATGAGATCTATGTGGTTACTATCATTTTCCCAAATATCTTCCTTTGACAATTGTACAGGTTTGAAACAACCTGAGGGTGAGTAAATGATGACAGAATTTATATTTTTTAAACTAAGTGCTTTTAAATCTTATTTCCTCTGCAGAACCATGTATCAGAGTGTCAAAAAACTGAAATGGATTCAGTGTGACATTTGCAGGGGTTGGCTGCACTGTGATTGTGCTGGCATAAATCCAGCAATGGTCACAGAAGACATGGTATTCAGCTGTGGATGTGACATTGACAAGTCTTATCCTTATGAGAAGTATGCAATTTAAATTTACAGAAAAACTACATTCACTGCATTACAAATGCATTTAATGCTTTTGTAATTCTTCTATTTCTTTTTACAGAACACTGTCAGTGTTGAAAGAGAAAATGGTGGTGAACATCATGGAGGATCAAGAAATTATGGTAAACGAGATAAATACATATCACACAATTTACTAAAGAAATCTATCCTACCTTTTGTAATAAGTTTTATACTAGTTTTTTGGAAGTTAACTATTACAAAAATATTGTAATATATGTTGATACTCTTGTTTCAAATAAATAGGCTACTGCATGTTTTTTTCCTAAAAGGTTTTGATAAGACTTATTTTAAGATTACCTTGTTTCCACATATTAGGACCTACACAATGGCTTGACAAGTGGCACAATACGATCAAACAGGATGTTTTTGCATAAACATCCAACATTTTCCGCCAAGCTGAAGATGCAACTAAATGAAAGAATTTCTTTTTTTAATGAACGACAGGTAAAACAATTTTGTAATAAACAAATATGTTACTTCTGTTAAAAACAACTTTTGTTAGCACATATTTTGTAGCACTTGAAAATAAGTTACACTTCAGATATAACCAATAATAAAACTGAATGCAATGTCTTTCACCAACAGACAGAGGGGATTATCGAAAGAATAAAGAAAGTCACAGAACTCGACATGTCAGAACTAAATAATACATCTTACGTTCTGGAAGTTTTAACTCCTGAGGTAAATGTTTGTTAATTTTGTTTACTTAAAAATGCAAAAGTAAGGCATACAGGACAATCAAATAAGGGTTTTTAAATGGTCTTCCTCTTTTTCTCCTCTTGGTTTTTTCAAAGTTAACCCTCTTAATCCTAAAAAAGACAGAGGGCTTCCACAGATTTCAAGGAGAAATGGCATTGCAAACAAGGGGACTTTTGGAGTAAGTGTGTTAATATGGAATGCTTTAAGTATTCTATGTATTTTATGAACTGTAAATTATTGTACTCTATCTTCCTTTACAGAACATCTTCAGATTCTGATCCAGAATGGTTTTAAATAAAAATGGATGCCTCCTGTTGCAGTGCCACACACAATTTGACTGACAGGACAGCTTCTCTGTGTCCCCTTCTGTTATCTGTAATGTTTGATAAGTAATAAAAAGTAACATTTCCAGGACTAATATAGATATGTATTTAATACATACAGTCTTTCAAGCCATAATGTGTCTCCTTACCTACCTACATTTCATATTTTGCAAATAATTTGTTGTCCAGTTGACAAAATATATAATAACAATAATAAACATAATAACTAATGTTGTTTAAGTGTGGTTAAATTACAAACATTTCAAGATTTTTAAAGACTATATAATTTCTATTAACTCGACAAATTTAAGTAGCCTACAAAATTGTACAAACACAACGTGACTTTAAATATACAGTTTACATAGGCATGTTGTACGACCGCTGTACACAGATCTGACTGGCGAAGTGTCATCTGGGCCAGGCAATTTGCCCTCGTCCGCATCTGTCTGAGTGTTAGGCAGCAAACAGCGAGAGATCTTGTGACAGGCATGACGCTAAGTCGAGGCAGACGCGACGCTTCGTATATGACTGGAGGCGCGCTCCATTACAAGTAAAACCAGCGGAATAAAGTAAACAAACAGGTAAATAAAAGCATGGTTGCACTGTTTCTTTTATCCTCGTCCGCATCTGTCCAGTAGGAGTAAAATCTTTCCGTGACGGTTGGAGCTGTCACCAGACCTGTCACTACTGCCTCGCGACCTGCCACTGTTTTACGTGCCTGCCTCGCGACCTGTCACTGTTTTACGTGCCTGCCTCGCGACCTGTCACTGTAGTATTCGGCAGTTTCGGCCCGTCACTAATATAGGCTATTGTTATATTGCAACCCGTTTTCCCGCAATGGTATGAACCGCGCGTCCCGTCACACTGACACTCAGATGCGGACGAGGATAAACAAACAGTGCAACCATTCCATTATTTAACTGTTTTTATACATTATTTCGCTGGTTTTACTCGTAATGGAGCGCGCCTCCAATCAAATACGAAGCGTCGCGTCGCGTCTGCCTCGACTTAGCGTCATGCCTGTCACAAGATCTCTCGCTGTTTACTGCCTTACATCCAGACAGATGCGGACGAGGATAAAATAAACAGTGCAACCATGCTTTTATTTACCTGTTTGTTTACTTTATTCCGCTGGTTTTACTTGTAATGGAGCGCGCCTCCAGTCATATAGCTACGAAGCGTCGCGTCTGCCTCGACTTAGCGTCATACCTGCCACAAGATCTCTCGCTGTTTACTGCCTTACACTCAGACAGATGCGGACGAGGATAAAAGAAACAGTGCAACCATGCTTTTATTTACCTGTTTGTTTACTTTATTCCGCTGGTTTTACTTGTAATGGAGCGCGCCTCCAGTCATATACGAAGCGTCGCGTCTGCCTCGACTTAGCGTCATGCCTGTCACAAGATCTCTCGCTGTTTGCTGCCTAACACTCAGACAGATGCGGACGAGGGCAAATTGCCTGGCCCAGATGACACTTCGCCAGTCAGATCTGTGTACAGCGGTCGTACAACATGCCTATGTAAACTGTATATTTAAAGTCACGTTGTGTTTGTACAATTTTGTAGGCTACTTAAATTTGTCGAGTTAATAGAAATTATATAGTCTTTAAAAATCTTGAAATGTTTGTAATTTAACCACACTTAAACAACATTAGTTATTATGTTTATTATTGTTATTATATATTTTGTCAACTGGACAACAAATTATTTGCAAAATATGAAATGTAGGTAGGTAAGGAGACACATTATGGCTTGAAAGACTGTATGTATTAAATACATATCTATATTAGTCCTGGAAATGTTACTTTTTATTACTTATCAAACATTACAGATAACAGAAGGGGACACAGAGAAGCTGTCCTGTCAGTCAAATTGTGTGTGGCACTGCAACAGGAGGCATCCATTTTTATTTAAAACCATTCTGGATCAGAATCTGAAGATGTTCTGTAAAGGAAGATAGAGTACAATAATTTACAGTTCATAAAATACATAGAATACTTAAAGCATTCCATATTAACACACTTACTCCAAAAGTCCCCTTGTTTGCAATGCCATTTCTCCTTGAAATCTGTGGAAGCCCTCTGTCTTTTTTAGGATTAAGAGGGTTAACTTTGAAAAAACCAAGAGGAGAAAAAGAGGAAGACCATTTAAAAACCCTTATTTGATTGTCCTGTATGCCTTACTTTTGCATTTTTAAGTAAACAAAATTAACAAACATTTACCTCAGGAGTTAAAACTTCCAGAACGTAAGATGTATTATTTAGTTCTGACATGTCGAGTTCTGTGACTTTCTTTATTCTTTCGATAATCCCCTCTGTCTGTTGGTGAAAGACATTGCATTCAGTTTTATTATTGGTTATATCTGAAGTGTAACTTATTTTCAAGTGCTACAAAATATGTGCTAACAAAAGTTGTTTTTAACAGAAGTAACATATTTGTTTATTACAAAATTGTTTTACCTGTCGTTCATTAAAAAAGAAATTCTTTCATTTAGTTGCATCTTCAGCTTGGCGGAAAATGTTGGATGTTTATGCAAAAACATCCTGTTTGATCGTATTGTGCCACTTGTCAAGCCATTGTGTAGGTCCTAATATGTGGAAACAAGGTAATCTTAAAATAAGTCTTATCAAAACCTTTTAGGAAAAAAACATGCAGTAGCCTATTTATTTGAAACAAGAGTATCAACATATATTACAATATTTTTGTAATAGTTAACTTCCAAAAAACTAGTATAAAACTTATTACAAAAGGTAGGATAGATTTCTTTAGTAAATTGTGTGATATGTATTTATCTCGTTTACCATAATTTCTTGATCCTCCATGATGTTCACCACCATTTTCTCTTTCAACACTGACAGTGTTCTGTAAAAAGAAATAGAAGAATTACAAAAGCATTAAATGCATTTGTAATGCAGTGAATGTAGTTTTTCTGTAAATTTAAATTGCATACTTCTCATAAGGATAAGACTTGTCAATGTCACATCCACAGCTGAATACCATGTCTTCTGTGACCATTGCTGGATTTATGCCAGCACAATCACAGTGCAGCCAACCCCTGCAAATGTCACACTGAATCCATTTCAGTTTTTTGACACTCTGATACATGGTTCTGCAGAGGAAATAAGATTTAAAAGCACTTAGTTTAAAAAATATAAATTCTGTCATCATTTACTCACCCTCAGGTTGTTTCAAACCTGTACAATTGTCAAAGGAAGATATTTGGGAAAATGATAGTAACCACATAGATCTCATCCTATATTGAGACCCATAGTATTTATTTTCCTACTATGGCTGTACAGTAAGTGGGGGATGAGATCTGTTTGGTTATTGACATTCTTTCCAATACCTTCCTTTGACATTTGTACACGTTTGAACAACCTGAGGGTGAGTAAATGATAGCAGAATTAAAGGATTGCCTTCATGCATTTTATTTTGAACTTTAATCTGTTAATCCCTTTAACTGGTTATGGTAAAACGGAGTATGGTCACTTACTTTGTCAAGATTTGTTGAAACACACAAACACTTAACTCTTGTGCCAAACATCTGTTTTCAACCTCACAAGTTCCCAACTTAGGTGAGAAGTCCTACCAACAGAAAATGACAAAAGTATGTAGTAAGTACAGTATAATTTTAAAATAGTAATAATGTAATTCATATCTTAATACATTTCATGTTAAACTCATATGGTATATTAGACAGAACATACATCCACACATTATAGTGAAAGCCATCATTATTATATAGAACTTTGACACTCTGCTTTACCTGGGTTTGGATATCTTTAACCAAACAGGAGGCATGGTAAACTCGAAGGTGAATCAGCTGTTCTCTGTGGAGCAGCTCAGAAGACATGTTGAGACCTTTTGCTTCCATCTCTGCCATCTACAAAAATGTAAAAAAAATATAAAGGACATTGTGTGATTTACTGTAAACAGTTTTTAATTAAATTGTCATAGTATGTATTACATAAATGTTAATTAATATACAAACTAGCAAACATAAAACTGTCAACTCACCGTGCAAACAAAAACACCACAATTGCTTCCATCATTTCTCTTCCACTGCTGGGGATTGGATACAGTCCAACCATCCAGCGAGTCTTGATCTCTAAAGGCATCTCTAAAAAAAATTGATGTAAAGCAGACTTTACCGTAATCTAATTTTTTTTAAAATGTGTTAAAGCATTATATATATGATAGGATAGATTGTACTTCAAAATGTCCATGTCTGACGTTGAAATGCCAATGTGGTGCTCTGTGTTGTCATAAATTCTTATTTCTTTTTCTGTCTTGTCAAAGACCTAAAAAAAATAAAAAAATAAACATTCACAAAAGTAAAATCTGTATTATATAATTTGCTTTTGTATGTGATTGTAATTAACGCTACTTGAATTGTACTAACCCAGAGAATAAAGTGAAATCCTATCTCTTGAGTGTCTTCCGCACCAACAATTCTTGGTAGTAGTACTTTCTGTTTATCATTCTGAAATAAAAAAAATTGGCAACATGTGATCCTGTGGCATTATATGCTTACATAGAATGTAGATACAGGATTGCTTTAATGCATTTTGTTTTTGAAATTGTACCTCAAGAATTTTGATATCTGAATCTAGAACTTTTCTCGAAGCCATCCAGTGTCTGTACCACAAAATGAACGTGTCAGTCGTCAAGGCCATAACCTGAGAATAGAACAATGTTTTGTTAATTGCATAACTACAAATTGCATAATGGAATGCACAACATTTCATTGTTCGTAATGCTTGTTTGCATGTTTATGAGAATGACTAGTGTAAAAAAGTATATTTTCTGTTTCTGAAGCAATTACTTACATTCTGGGTGTCTGCTGCAATTTGGGCAACCCGACAATTTACAACCTTAAAATCAAAATTTGAAAATACATTGTATGATAATTTATTCAATATGTGTTATGACATGCTTTGTCTTAATTAAGCAGGGAAGATGTATTTTATGGAATCTTGCAAGATGGAGATTTATCCAAACATACAGTTCCTACCTTGCAGTAATTTTTTATACATAACAGGCTTTAAAGACTACCTTTCTAATTTAAGTCTGCCTACTACTATAAAAAAAAACATATGGCTGAATGCATTGATACCTGACCCTATGACATAAACTCCCCGCTTAAGTGTGTGGGTCCCTATGTAACTCCATACTGCTTAGGCAAGTGATATGTCAAACAAATAATATTTGAATTTCTAAGCTAAAAAAATGTAAAAAAATATCCAAATATTTAATGTCATTTATGTTTATATTTACATTTAGGTATGTAGCCAATGCTTGCAAGAACTAAGAGAAAAAGCAATTATGTTCATATAAATAGCAAAAACATACCCTGGCTCTAACAGTGTGTATTACAATATCTGCATATCTTAAAAGTTATAAACTACATGATATATATGTGAATATGAAATTCATCAAGTAACTTAAACTAATATTAGTAATAACATGTTATCATAATTGGTACATACATTATCGGTTAGCCATGGTATCAATTTGATACTGGTGTCTTTCAAAAGAGCAGGAGGGCAAAGGCTCTTAAGGTCACGTAGTTCCAACAAAGCGTAAGGAGAGATTCTAGTAATGACTTTGTTCTCTCTCTTCTCAACAGCATAGATATGGGAGATTTTGTCCTGATGACAGATAAGTTGTGTTAATTATGTATTGTCCTGTTAAAAGTATTTATCTTTAGTTCAGATGTGGTACCTTATTCTGTTCATTAATAGGAAACATTGCCATTGAAAACCGAAGACTATCCACAGTAGGACTGTCCCCAGTTGCTGGGCCCTGAGCATTTCTGGATTGTTGGTCAGTGTTTCTTGTGTGTGTTTCTGTAATTGATTTGGAAAATTACATAATATTAATATATCATTTGTCAAACTTTATAATAACTTACATTTTGCAAAGTATTTTTTCATCTTCACATTCTTACCGGTTTTGCCACATATCAATTTGCCACTTAATCCAATGCTTATGGCCTCTGAGATGCTCTGTTTTTCCATTTGCTTCATGAAAGAGACATTTAATCTTTCATTATGGAGATGAAAGAACAGTCGTAGTGAAAACATGTAGTGGACGTCCTTCATCTGGCACAACGAGTAGCGGCTTGAAGAAAGCTCTCTATTTATTTGTTCTGCTGCTGCAGAATTAATCCAAGAAGCTAGGTCTGGGACCAGTTTGAGGCTGCGTAGTCTCTCTTCAGGCCGCTTCTGGTTTTTTTGGTGAAATCTATCATACAATGAGTACCGGTCTGCTGTGCCAGTCTCAGGGTGTGGATATGAGAATCGGTCCATTTGTTTGGATTCTTCTGTATGTCTTAGTTTCCTCCTGATGTTCTTCATCCACTCAAGATTTACAGTTAATTTTCCTGCAGCTGCCAGTGATATGTTGTTGTCTGTTGGTGCGCATACCCTTCCTTCATGTGGCTGAAAGAATCTCTGCTGAGTGCGATTGTTAACATGTCTGGCAACACGTCCAGCAATGTCAGAGATGTAAATTGTGGGGGGATATTTAAAACTTAAGAGAGCATCCCCATGGTCCCGTGCAGATTCCTGCCACCACAACGGTGATGTATAATATACAACACCATGAGTACAGCCCATATGTAATACTCCACCTGAGAAATGACAAAATTACGTAATGCTTTTCTGCAGGGATAAGGGTAGTAAAACAAGCAAAACCGTTTACGAATGTATATGACATTGAAAAGCAATATCTCACCTCCAGCTTTTTTTAACTTTACAAACATTTTGGGGTAAACCTCCTTATAAAGGAGAAGTTCCTCCAGCCTGTTTATAAGATCTGTTTGTGAGCCAGTTGTTGACACTCCAAGACAGCTGCATGCCTTCACCAGATCTTCTCTTTTGTGCTGTGGAGAAATTACTGTATTACTATTGTTTAACCCTTGTATGGTGTTCGGGTCTGTGGGACCTGTTTTCATTTTTTATCAAAAGAAAATGATACAATTAATTATTTTTTCTAATTCAAACTCATTGGCCTTGGCTTTGTTTCTGTGAAGAACATAGCCTATCAGGACACATTACACCCCCCTATACAATCAAATTATAAGCTACAGGATGTTCACTGGACCCAGGCCAGGGCTTATAAAATTGTGGAAACTGTAGGTTCTGTGTACTTTGTCCTCTTCATGTCTGGGCCTCCTTGTGTGTGTGTGTGTGTGTGTGTGTGTGTGTGTGTGTGTGTGTGTGTGTGTGTGTGTGTGTGTGTGTGTGTGAGTGTGTAAGTGTGAGTTTTCTGTTTCTGCCTCTGCCGTTCCCGCAAAAAAAAAACGTGGAGCACTTCAATTCATAAATGTGATCTAACAAAGGTACGGGGCAAATATTAACCATATATATGCTGTGTAAATTGCTTGTAATTGGGATGAATTAAACATCTTTTATTATTTTACCATAAAGTGTTTGATTGTGTTGAAAAACTGCAGCGGGTCCAATAGACCCACCAACACTGGCTGAGAAACAAAAATATTAACACCACACAAGGGTTAAGGAAAAAGTTCAAGGCAATATGCAATAATAATAATACAGCCTTTCACTGATTAAATGTCTTTAACTATCCTTTTCTCTCAACTGGGATGAAGAGCAGTTTGTGATAGATTGAGATGGAAGTCACATCAGGTTAGTACAATTCACTGGGTGTTCAATTAGCCTAAAGCTGGTAAGCACAATTCATGTAAGTTAATCACAGTTAAGCCCTTTACAAAGACAGCTGAGAAGAGTCCAAACTAAATACCTTCAGTAAGACACACCTTTTGAAAGTCAGTCAAAATGCATGATCAGTATGAGTGGGTAAGTGAATGTGAGGGAGATCCAAGTGCACTTGTGGTAATGCTGTGAAATTATAGTTAAAAATATCTTACCAACTTTGAGTCCAGTATCTGTAAAATCTGGTCTTCATCAATTTCTATGCTTTCACGGCATACAGAGTTCACCCTTTCACTCTGAGAGAGACCTTTGTAAACTTCTGTTTTAGGAAGTTTGTCATCGACTCTGGTTTGTGGCCCAACCCAAGGTGCAAATGCTGAATATGTCAGCGGACTTGTGAAAGGATTGTTAGATGAATCTGAGGAACAGATTTTTTATATTAGCAACAGCTATTTTTTAAATACTATACATCTACAATAGTACAAAATATGGTTTTGCCCTTAATTGAAATGAAATATTATTAAGGTACGGTATTTTAAAGTCACTGATAGAATTTAACAGGATATTTTCATGGCTACCATCACAAAATCCAGTGGCAATAATCTCCTTCTCTAGGTTCTCCCATCTTGTTGCCACATTAACCTGAGTGTCCTGGGGGCCAACGTTCTCAATGTCTGGACGTCTCATGAGATTGACTGCAAATTAGATGGAAAAAGGGGCTGTAACAAATTGTTGCATGATATAGTATGTGAATGCAGATGTGGTATGTTGAATGCATCAGTTTTGTTTGAAAACCTTTGTAGATCAAGTTTTTTGTTCTGACAAAGGTTTTTCATTCATGTTTACACTCACCTGGTAAATCAAATGCAACTTTCCAGTTGGTATCCGCTATAATAGTGGAAGGGTGGTATCCACAGCGGTAACAAAAATAATTGTACGAGTACCGTCTTAATGCCGAGAAATGATAGAATGCCTTTCTTAGAGTGTTGAGTGGCAATGTAGCTGTAGAATGTGATTCAATTGTTCTGAACAGCCGGCCTACAGCAATATGATTCTGTGGAGAGTGAATATAATACAGTTTGTAATCACTTAATCAACAGTTTTCCTAATAAGCTGTTAAAATATTTGCCTTCTAACTATTCTAATTCTGAGCCTACTTACCGAAAGACCAGCTGTCAGAAAAGAACATAAGGGGATTGACAGAAAAACCTTGTTATTATAGTTGTGAAACCCACTCTCATGATCCTGAAACCGGACCAGGTTTTTGCAAACAGGACACTTCTTGGCATAGACAGAAACACCTAAATGAAAATATAAGATATGATTATATACATTATTTATAAATACCAACAGTTGCTAATCATTTAAATAGTTAGAGAACTTATCTTACCTTTAAACTGTTTAAATATGCCATAAACAGTTGCTTGTCGGGTTATGAGTATCTGGTTTTGAAGATCTGGAGGAGTTGGCCCAGGACAGTATGGGCACTGTTCTTCTCGTGGTTCAAAGAATTCTGGAATGGGCTTCTCTTCTGTTGTAAGACATGTCGGAAGGTCCTCTGGGATTCTTTTTGAACACCAAAGGTAGTTGGTCTGTTTTATAATAGAACTATGTGACTGTTCAAAAGGCTGGTGGATGTCATTTGGACCAACAATCTTCTCCTCGATGTCTTCAATTTCTTCATTTGAAGTATCCACTGCATTTTGTAGCAGCTGGGGATGCTGCTGAAAAAGCCACCACATACACAGGTATCTGTGGACACAACCGATTCTGTGTTTTGTACCTCGGCACCTGCAGTGCCATTTTCCAGCTGTAGTGTCAAATGTGCAGAGAGTTCGTCCGAACCTGCACCAATTGTCCTTTTGGCCTGTATACACTGAGAAGTATAAGTAGCGCTCAGAGAGGCCATGTTCAGCCCAAAAAATAGGAAAAACACAGTCCACATCTTCTGAGAAAGCATTGCTGTTTAATGCTGTGCATTCTTCTTGTCTAGATTTGGAAAAAAGTCCCTTTTGAAGCATCTCCTGCAAGGACTCAGTGCGCAGTGCAGCTGGGGGACTATAAGATGTTGCTGTCTTGGTCCTTTCTAGGTGAAAACATTCTTTGCCTGGGTTTCCACTATTTGCTGCAATACTCATGTAATCCATGCATGTTTCAACTTCACATCCAAAACATTTAAGAATTGAAGACTTCTGAACATGTATGGGTAGTCTCAACCCATGAGATTCTTTTGTAGTCACATATATTCCATTTACTGAATCTATGCACATCATCGGATCCTGCTTGCCATGCTGTTGCCTTTCATGTCTTCTGTAGTTTGAAGTGTTAGTGAAATGAATGCCACATTTCACGCAAAACAGGTTCCCTTTCTGAGCTGGATCAAGATCAGTGGTGTCAAGGCAGGGTTCTCCAACATCTATGAAAGTGTCATGATACATGGCATAATGACATTTTCAACTTTATTTCCATTACATTAATTTAGTTTAATTGTATAGGGCATTTATGTATTATGTGCTGACCTGAGGGTTGTTCAGTCACCATCAGACCTGTTATCATCACACCAGAAAAAAAACAAAAGTTAAATTACAAAACAAACAAATAAGCATTGAAAAATCAAAGAGTATAAAATTAATAACTGAAATCAAACTTACCATGTTTTCTCAAATGGCTCTTGAAATCAAAGGATCGAAGAATTATTTTTCCACATCTTGAGCAATGCCAGTGGCTCCTTTTCGCACTCTTTTCCTGTTTATCAGAACACTGACATGGTATCGAAAACTTCCCTACAAAGAGAGGTTACAGAATTAACTTGAGAAATTATTATGGATATATTAAATATCATTTAATATGGATATTAAAATTATTACAATATAAATCACAAAAAAGTGTCACCATTATTAACAATTACTTACTTGTGTCACCATCAGTGTAATGGATTGCAAATCTTAAATGTCTTTTGGATATGTGATCCCTGGATGCTGTTACAGATACACTACAGTAACAACAGTCCTGATCTCCTTCCAGACTAAAAAGCTCTTGTTCACTCAAAAACTCAAACTTCCTTGCTGAAAATGAAGAATTGATGAATAACTGAACCAAAAGAAATAGTTTTCAATTGAGTAAATATTTTTATATTATAGTTGTCCTTTTGATTAGACATGAATAGATTTGTTTTCACTTCAGTAAAAACTGTTCTAATATTGAAAAGTGTATGTTAACAAACACTTCAGACACTTAGTGGTCTGTAAATATGTAACTATGTAGGAAGTAATGCAAGGCAAATAAGTAGTTCCATAGTAAAACTACAGCTACCACTGATAACTAATATGGAAAAAATGAATACCTTCATTATCAATTAATTACGGATTATCAGTCTAAAGTATTACCATGTGTTGAATTGCTTACCTGCCATAGTGTAGGCCTACATTTCCATGATCGACACGTCAATCATTAACACCTTAAATGTTTATTAATATTGCAATTAGTAGTGACGTCAGGACCTCAGTGAAAGATAAACATAGCTCTATATTATTTTTATACAGCTACAAAACATTCAAGCAAAGTGTACATACGCAAAAATGATGGCGTGAGTTTTGAGTCTCGCTATCTTCACTCGTTCGCTCACAATCACAATCAATCAAATTGTACGGTTGAATTGCGTTCAATTAATCAAAAATAGGGTAATTGGCATTGAAGGTTGAAAGCCGTCGGTGTTACCGTCTATGTTCGTTTGCAGGTCGGCGTAAACGATTTCAATTACTTTCACCACACTAATACTCCAGATCTAGCCTAGCTCCGCTACGTTTAAAACAAATGTGAATATATAGATGCCTATTCACGAGGTTAATATCGCCACCTAGTTTATAATAGGCGAAACCGATGGGTTGCAAACCATGGTCTATCCACCTTTTCTTGTTTTTAAAGACATTCTGTAGTTTATTGTCATAGTGTCAAGTGCAGTTGAAAAAAATACATTAGAAAAGTAGGTTTATCAATAAATCAATAAAACTAATATTTTTGTATAAAATTCTGAAAATATATTTTCCCCCTCAGATAAGAAATTAAACCCACACTATTAACAAAGTTTTTGTTCAAAGTTTAAGCTGATATCACAGAAAAACATATTTCTGTGATACATTTGGTTGCTGTATAACAAATCCATTTATAGCCTTTATAGCCTACACGTTTACAACATGAATAAATCAGTGCCACTACATCATTATTATTGCAAAAGTGTACTTATATGAATAAAAAATGAAGAGTTTATTTGCAAAAGCAAATAACTATGTTTTAAATCATGATATTTAATATGTTATCATGTTTTTATTGCACTTAAATGTGTTAGTTAGCTGTACTTGTATTATTATTATTTAAATAAAACAACCTAACTGCACTTTGAATGAAATTAATTAGAATGCACAATAAAAATATTGTCATAGCCTACATGATTTTTGAAAATGTGTCAATTTGTAAAAACAAATAACAGCATTATAATGACTAAACGAAAATATAAGAAATAAAAACAATCATAAAACAATAGTTAATCAATAAAATAATATAAAAAAAAGATGACACGCCAAGAATTTGCACTTGCCTGTTTTTATTTTGACACATGTAGATTTAACTCGTGTATCAGAATGTCTATCACAAGTGAGTGTGACAGGCTATCATAACAAATTTGCAAAATAAAAAATAGAATAAAACGAATAAATAGGTGAGGAATCTTTGTCAGGTTCTTTCAGTAGGCCTATCAGGCAGCTTAACAGCAAAATCTTGTGGCAGGTATGACGTCAAGTCGAGGCAGACGCGACGCTTCGTATATGACTGGAGGCGCGCTCCATTACAAGTAAAACCAGCGGAATAAAGTAAACAAACAGGTAAATAAAAGCTTGGTTGCAATGTTTGTTTTATCCTCGTCCGCATCTGTCTGAGTATTAGGAGGATGACGCTGACGTTACTGGCTGATGAGGAGGAGGATGACGCTGACGTTACTGGCTGATGAGGAGGAGGATGACGCTGATGTTACTGGCTGATGAGGAGGAGGATGATGCTGATGTTACTGGCTGATGAGGAGGAGGATGATGCCGATGTTACTGGCTGATGATGAGGAGGATGACGCTGACGTTACTGGCTGATGAGGAGGAGGATGATGCCGATGTTACTGGCTGATGAGGAGGAGGATGACGCTGATGTTACTGGCTGATGAGGAAAACGATGCCGATGTTACTGGCTGATGAGGACGATGCCGATGTTACTGGCCACATGTTCACTCAACCCAGTATTTGACCTCACCTTGAAGATCTAGAGGACCCTGGTAATTTGTCATCATGCAACAACAGGACCATATCTGGTTTACTGTGCCAGCCAAGGTAAGTGGAATAGGGGAATCCCAAATGTGGTACTCTTTTATCCGCCTTATTGCACGCTCAACAAGAATACGCAGTCTGGCTATGGCCTGGGTTCTTTCAGTTTCCTCTCTGCTAAACTGGTCGCTGTGTTTAAAAGGGGGAATGATTAATTTTGCCTTAGCATCATCTAACAGCTTTTCAATGAGGAAGCCCTTATCTGCTATTACCTCATCACCTGGCTCCAGTAAAGTCAAGATTCCCGACTGCCTTGTCAACTCCTTGTCAGAGATAGAGCCAGTGAACAACTTTGATGCAAAGGTGATTGAACCACAAGGTGCAACTCCAATTAAACCTTTGAAGGTGGTGTGGCTCTTGTATGTTGAAAACATTTCAGAGTGTAGGGTAATTGCATCTGGACTCTCACATCTGAATTCTGTGCAGTCAATGATGACCCTCACATTTGGGAAATACCTCTGGAATTTAACAGGCATTGTTCGTCTCACCTGCTCTTGGGTCATCCAGATGTTCACTGATCCCAACACAAGGTACAAGTAGTTTGACCAGGTGATTAAAGTGCGACTCACTGTAGAAGTGCTCACTCCAAATATCTCAGCCAAAACTCTCTCTCTCTGAGGCCAACAGCGACCCGCAAACAAAACATAAAAAACTCATCAATGAGCTGCATCTTATGTTTGGGGCTTGGTTTAAGAACCTCCGCCTCTACAGTGGAAATTCTCATTCTCTTTGCTTTGGACCAGTAGACAATTTTAGATGCAGAGGGCTCAATGGATCGCCAGAAAACAAAAAAGATATTTTTAGAAGAGAATCTTGTGAAATACTTGAAGTCTTCATCAGACACACACCATTTATCCAACAGAGCCCGAGAGATGGTAAGGCTTGACATCAGTTCTTCCAGCTCCTTTATTTCTTCTAAAGCCTCATCAAGGGAACCGAATTAATCGTTTCTGTTATCTAACTGTGTAAAAGAAACCAGCACAAAACACAAATATACGGTATAAAGTGGGGCAGACAAGGAAAAACAAAACGGATTTATTAGTGCGCAGCTATATGCTAAAATAATAGCATTTGCATAGCACAAAATATATATATATATATATATACACATTAAATTTACTGTTAAGCTTTATACTTATTGTGTAATTTAGTCATATAATGTTTGGTCTAATGTTATTGACTTTTACAGACTATTTGTAGTTAGCAACATGCTAAACTCACCCATAGGAGGGCGTAATCGTGCTCCTTCATCACCAATGCCGCATCAACACCCTTAATTTCAACATCATCATCATCTTCTCCCCCACCACAAGCACCTTCTTTTGCCGTCCGTGTCTGGCGTGGTTTCGTTTTCCCCCAGTTGTTCCACGCAAACTTGGAAGGCACAGCCTGTGGTGGGAGATAATTCCGACTGGACTCGCGATGCACACGGACTTCCTCATCCTTGAAGTGCTTAGCGAACACAAAAGTACTGCCTTTACGAACAGTAAATGCCACCCCCTCGTCTCTTCGAATCGCCCAAATCCAACGTCTTTTTAAACTTTTATGATAAATACGGTTGTTTTCTTTTAGAATTAAAACATAAGGGTACACTACACGCCTGACTGCTCTTGGTCTCCGCCATTACTCCGCCAACGAGTCTTGAGCGGAAATACTTTTTCCCTACATCCGGTTTGTACACGTCACGCTGTGAAATAAGCCTATTCAAGAGAAGTGATGAGTTTTTTCAAGCTTGACCCAGGGGAGTATATCATCATACCATGCACTTACAGGCCTAATGAAAGTGCAACATTTATGCTGTCTATCTTCTCAAAGAGTGAATCTCACAAGAGAAATAGGAAACCTGTGATGACATATGTATGAGGTCATTATTAAAGGCCAATCTGTGAGACTAATATATATGTGTCATGTGCAATACACTGTACAATATACTGTGATCTATCGTTTTATTGTTTGTTTTGTTTGTTCTTGTAGTACACTTAATGAATTCTGTCAAAAAAGTCTTGGTCATATTACAATAAGCAAATGACTGAAATATGTTCATATAAATAAAATATTTGTCACATTACTGTTATATTAGAATTATTATTTTTACACTGTAACACAAATGCTATTTTATAAAAATAAAATTGCGTGATTTTGTAAGTGTTGTGAGAACAACCCAGGATATTGTACTCTTACCCACTCAAAATGCATGTGGGGAAATCTAACTGTGATGGTTATATGTGACCCTGAACAAAACCAGTCTTAAGGGTCAATTTTTCGAAATTGAGATTTTTACATCATCTGAAAGCTGAATAAATAAGCTTTGATGTATGGATTTGTTAGGATAGGGCGATATTTGGCTGAAATGTTGTCCAAATGAAGTCCTTAGCAGCATATTTCTCACAAAAATAAAGTTTTGATATATTTATGGCAGGACATTTGCCAATACCATGAAATGTTTTGCATAAAAGAGAAATCGACAATCTACAAATGTTCTTGTGGTTTTGTGGTCCAGGGTCACATATGTATGATTGCTTTTCTTTTGTTATATGTTTAATTTTTATGTATTATCAAAATATGTTTCTTCATTCCATTTAAGTATTTATTCATTCATTGTTTCATATGTAATGTTAACTCTATAGTTATATTACTGATTAATGCAGTGGAGCGTCACTAAACTCTGCCTAACCGCAGCGGTGAGTTGTGGGTAGTATCAGCCGTCAAGAGTGTGCATCATTTTGCACTTCCAATTTCTACCGGAAGTAGTAGACCATCCGGGAATCTTTGGAATACTATTTTCAACGTACTATGATTTGGGACATACTAATTCTATTTTCGAATACTATTTAGGACGGATAGTATGTGAATTGGGACGCAGTAACAGTGTCATTGCTGAGTGGGATGGTTTTCAGCACCTGTGTGGGGTCACGACTCATCACGCTAGAGATTACCTCTTTGACGGCCGGGAGCACTATACTTTTCACCAATTGTGAACGGCTGTCTCAGCAGGGAGAGGTTGTAAGACGCTATTAGTCCACTATCATTCTGACTGTAATGACTAGCGAAGAGACCGCTAATGTTTCTCCTACCATGCTTCTCTTTTAGAGCCTGAAAGAACGGACGATCCTTATCTGCCTTTTCTTTGTGTATCTTCATAAGGTGCTCCTTTAGACGTGAAGGTTTCATGGGCTCATTAGAAAAAACGTATTCGCACAATAAGTACATTAGAAGTTGTGCATTGCTGGGATGGAACAAAACCATAATTAAGATATTCAATGGAATACTGTCGGCATTTTTTCTTGTTCTGCGCCATTGTTAAATGTGGTTTTCTAATAACGTCAGTGCTGCCTGCGCAGAAGGGTACCAATCATTTATTATTATTTGGTTATGTATTATGTATTATTATTAATTTACATTTAACAAAAACTGCTTGTGCAATCAATGTTTTTCAAATGTAAAAAGTTTAATTAAGTTAAGTAGTATTTAAAAAAAATAAAAAGACATAAAACATTTGCTTGTTTTGTAAACGTAGTTTAATAAAAGCCCAAATTAAAAACATTTGCAGGTTGCATTTCATTATTTTATTTGCAAATCTATAAAAAATATCCCATTGGATGGTTCACTCGTGGTGCACCCAATCAGCTTACTACACTTACATACTCTCATGTCATGTAAGGTAGATAGATACAGTATAAGATTGTCTGTCTGTTGTGAATGTAAGGTATTTATGAACTCAATCCTTCTTTACTACTGATCAACAGTAGCAAACACTACTCAAACACACATCTTCTATGTTTCTTTTCTTCCCCACTCTATCGAACTCATCTCTATCTCCCTCTAGTGTTCGTACCTTGAAATAGTATAATGTAGACACACAACACTGTCATTGGACCGTAAAAATGACCGTATCGTCCTGTAACGTTTGCTTACTAAGAAGCCGCTACCTTACTTAAAAACATTTAAAACAATCGTGATTTTTTATAAATCTTTGTAGACCTAAATACCTCACTTGTCTTTTCGTCATTTCAGCCCATGATACAATAAGTATAATTTGGTTTGTCAAGATTAATTTGTACTAAAGTTAAATAACATAAATCATAGCCTACATTACTTTTATTTTTAGATAATATATTTATCCTTATCCAAGCGTCGTTTCAAAAGCTGCTGGCAAGATGACGGCGCAGTTCTCAGACCGCTATGTTTATACAGTAGCTGTATTTAGATTTCTTCCTTTGCCCTGCTGTCACCAAATGTTTTGATTTGAATATACTCTATTCTCTATGTGACCTGCTAGCTCCGATGGAATGGAGCTCATCATGGAAAAGAGAACCGGAGATGAAAAGGAATAAAACAATTTTTTTTTACAGTTACCGCATCTCTGAGCGTGCTTTATTAATACGGACATACGTATCTGAAGACTCTGCATCTAACCTCAACAGGCTAAAGTGGGACAAAGGATTAGCCCCTACAGTAGCCTACAGAATGAATGCTAAATATTTTTGAATCTTCCATTAAATTGATTGTTCCTCCTTATAGTCTTTAGACTTAACAATAGTGTAAACCCAGTGAATTAATGAACAAGGAAAATACTTGACATTAGACTCATAAATATGTCTAAATGAAATAAATGTAGGCTAATTCAATTAGTTTAACTATGTTGTCTTATCAACTACATTTCTCTGCTCAGTGAGGATAAACTTTTATATATATCTATATATAAAATAGATAGGATAGTTATAAAAACACTTGCCTGAGCAAACTATAACACAGAACAAACGAGGAGATTGTGTTGATACAAAATAAATCATTTCCCAGATAGCACACTAAAATCGGAACGTCGGCCCTCATACCTATAACATCGAAAAAGTATTGGCCAGGCATAGGCAGATAATGCAGTCAGTCTTTACCAGCTCGTAAATTGTAAAACTTTACGTCGGCTCACTACCACAGGCCGATGCCGCGTTTATCTGCCTGCGCGTGCACATTCATCTTCCACCACTGAGGCGACGCAGATGTTTTCAGGTAAGTTTTTGCTTGAGGTAAAAAATCGTATTATATTGTTAACAGTGACCGTGACCTATTTTTTGTCAGATATGGTGACCCATACCCGAAATGTGACCTCTGCATTTAACCCAACCAGTGAATAGTGAACACACACACTTCAAGTCGTGAACACACATACACCGGGAGCAGTGGGCAGCTATCACTGCAGCACCCGGGGAGCAAACGGGGGTAAGGTGCCTTGCTCAAGGGCACGTCAGTTGTTACCTGCCGGTACTGGGAATCGAACCGGCAACCTTCTGGTTACGAGTCCGACTCTCTAACCATTAGGCCACAACTGCCCAGCTTTATTAATTATTTTTTATAGCTTTATTATTAATTACTGCCCAGTTAATTATTTGACTCTAAAAGTTGCTAGTTAAGCACCCGGTGTACTACAGCATAGGTAAAGAGAGATTGTGGTCCACAACTAACTTTGACGTTAGCCAACAGTCACGAACCGTAAGGTTAGCCGTTTACTGTTGATGGCTTAAAGAGTAAATAGCTTCTGATTTTTAAGGGTCTACTTTGGTTTATTGAGTGTCCGACAACAGGTTTATGTACATACATGGTGTCAAAACACTATTATTTCGTAATAATAAGCGGTTTTTATTACCTTACTTCTTGACTGACTCTAAAATGATTCGTTCCGCGATTCATCGGTCTAATCCCCGCCTTTCCGCTAGCGTAGTCTGATGTGATTGGTCAGATGGTCTAGTCTGCTGTGATTGGTTTAGCGCGTGTGTTCAAGTTTTCGCGAGCAGACGGGGACTATTTCTAGAGACGTAGCTACACGGAGGATAAAGACTCGGACGGGTCACGACTCGTTCGCGTGATTCAGAGTCTAATGCATGAAATGTATTGTTTATGATCTCGTGGAATGTACTCTTTAACGTTAAGTGTTACCACAATATAAACACTAATTAAGTTACCATATGTTTTAACATTATTTTATAGCTGACTTGACCTAGCTGTCGTGTTTCTCAGTGTGAAATATTGGAATAATTGGCAGAAAATAGCAAGTGTGTCCATTGTTTATGCTGTGGATGCGCATTACCATTTGCTATAACGTTAACCGACTACGTTAGCTGAGATAACATAAGGCTTTCAAATATGTTGATATTTCGAGAAAACTTGTTCAGTTTTTTGTCTTTTTTTGTCTTTTTATATGTAACAGTGTTGCATGGTTCGCGTTTACATTTGCCCATGCAAGTTTCGATGACTAATCGCACTAGACGAAGATCGGACAGGACGGGATTTACGTGGATTTCCATTGGCTCCATTGCTTCTTTCTCTGTGCTGCCTGCGTGCGTCTCCAGCAGCACAGTGAACTGTGTATTGTGTATTGTATTGTGTGATATATGTAATATGCATCAGCAAGAAGTATTTAATGTAAAAAAGTACTAGATATCATACTGGCAATGATTGTGAAAAACCAGTTATTTTAGTGCCAGGCAAGGCTGTTTAACATGATTAAACATACTACACCACTTTGTTAACGTTGTTTTTCGGTGATTTAAAAAAATAATTTTAGTGATACACAACATGACGCAGATAGGACGGCAGGTCGGTTACACACATGAATATATGCATAGCATTGTGGGATATAAACGAAATGGTATAGCTGTCACAAAGGAGAAAATTATTTTAGAAAATTCCATGTGGTCCTCCTTGACTGAGTTTCTTTTGGACCTGGTCTTAACACAAACAACTGTAAATTAGACTTTTTGATCATGTTTATGCTTGTCTCTGTTTCATACAAGCTCCCGATACGTTCAGTAATAATCCTGTCCTTACAGAAAAGTATGTCACACATGATTAGCACTTGTTTATAACTGTGTGGTCTAGTCAGAAATAAGAATTCGAGTGTGCTTGTAGGATTTTAGTTTAAAACATTGCAAATACAAACACAATTTGCAATCTGTTTACTGTATTTATTTACGTATAAAAGATATGCAGCCTGCCAAATTAAAATGCATTGTATACAAGTAAGGAATAATTGACGATGGGCCGTTGAATTCTTAGACAATAATTTAGTTCTAAGGAGGTTTAAGATCAATGGAAAAGGTAGGGGTTGTTAAAGGGAGAGCGAGGGGTGTTATTTTAGTATGGAATGTAAAAGGTTTATTAAGGTAATGTTTGTATTGTGTATACTCATGCACACCCTACACATTATTGTACCTCAATAATTTCTTGCAATCTCAGTTCTTAGGAATGGTGCCCTGACGTACAGCACAGAGGATGAGCTGGAAAAGGCAATACAAAACCAAAAAGCCAAGATGGACTTGGCATGCCGTGGAGGCAGAGACCACACTTAAGGTGAGCTGTTAAGTAAAGGTGAGATGATTGAACTACAGCTGTGGTTTCGACTCGTGCTAAGGCAGTGCAGGTTGAATGTAGGTTGTGAATTAAAAACAACAAAAACAGAGAGGCTACGTTCACACTGTCAGTTTTTAGGATTGACAACCGTATTTAGTTACAGGTGTGAGTCTCAAAAGCCACGTTCATACAGTGCCAAAATATGGTTGTCACACCTGTATTTGAGTCTTTAATACAGTTTTGTTCACATGCAGTTCTGTTATTTATGGGTGTGACAACTGCATTCTATAACCGAACTCATACCTGTACAGTTTCGGGACTCACAACAGTATTTACTGAGAAGCCCTGCTATGGGAACGGGAACCGTACTGGACAACAAGTTGTCTAAGTCGTAACCATCATTTTCTGTCACTGTGTTCATGTACAGAGCATGAAAACGACTGCAAACCGCGCTGCATTACCTCAGTGTTATGCACAGTCGTTCTTCTTACATTAAATAGCAGCACTAATGCAAAACTATGTAAGCGTTCATAGACACCAGTGTAATGTCAGCCCTCTTATGTAAAAATACTGTACGCAGATGAATATTGCATGCATATGAATATTTGCGTTTGTTGTGCAATAAGTGGAGTATTGCATTATGACAATATAAAACCTTAAAAGGGTTTGCTAGAGTGTTACGTGTATAATTATTGCAATTGCAATATTTACGTCATGTCACTATGGTTACAGGCAGCGCATGCAGATAGAATACAGGCATGAGTTCGGTTGCTTGTTCATACAGACAGTATACAAGCCGCTCTGTGAAGAGGACATTTTGGCTACGTTCACACTGTCATTTTTTAGGATTGACAACTGTATTTACTTACAGGCGTGAGTCTCGAAATGTCCTGTTCACACAGCAGCTTACAGTTGTGGCTTGTATACTGTCTGTATGAACGAGCAACCGAACTCACGCCCGTAATCTATCTGCACGCACTGCCTTTAACCATAGTGACACGACGTTAATATTGCAATGGACTTAGCGGTGTATAAAATTAGACGAATGTTACACATACCATTTAAGGATTTGCATGTTTAAAGTTTATTTTAATCTGCAAAATAACTTCAAATAACGTTACTGACGGCAATTGCACGTTTTACCAAGTCAACCACTCACCGGAAGTCCCATCAGTACATGCAGGATCTTACAAGAGTAGTTTTATGACCATTGAGGTGCCGCCATCTGCTGGTGAACAATTAAACTGAAACAACAGCAGCTTTCTAAACACATATATCATACACTTAACGTTATATTAAACATTTAATTATACACGTAACACTCTATCAAACGTTTAATATCACTTTTAAGGTTTTATATTTTCATAATGCAATACTCCATATATCTCACTTATTGTGCAACAAGCGCAAATATTCATATGCGTGCAATATTCATCTGCGTGCATTATTTTTACATAACAGTGCTGACATTACACTGTGGTGTCTATGAAGCATATACAGTATCGCATTAGTGCTGCTATTTAATGTAAGAACACCGACATGACAAAAAATGTTGTCCAGTACGGTTCCTGTTCACACAACTGGGCTTCTCAGTAAATACTGTCGTGTATTTGTACAGGTGTGAGTTTGCGTTTGTCACACTGGTAAATAACTGAACTGCGTGTGAACACAACCGTATTAAGGACTCAAATACAGATGTGACAACCGTATTTTGGCCCTGTGTGAACGTGGCCAGGGATTTGTTACTTTGCAGTTTAACTGTAAATACTCGTAAGCCACACTGATGCTGCTCAGTTCATTACACATCTCAAAGGTGTCAAACTTTTTCAATCAAAGACAGCAACATTTACATTTTCCTTACATTTACATTTTATTGATTAATGTGTCAAACTGTAATATAATATAATGAATAAAATGCATTTGCCAAAACAAGGGATTTTTTGTATTCAGCTATTGTCATTTAGATCATATAGGATCATTTAGGTCCAAGCAAACAGACCCAGTGACTAGTACAGACAGTTAGATGCTGAGCAGAGAAATTCTCTGTTTGTAGTTCAGTAGTATTCATGTCCAATGAGGTGAAATTATCTGCACATCTTGTCCTTAGCAAAATAGGGACTGTCCTTAAACTGGTGAAATACAAACGCTCTACAGCATTTGATGCAGACGTCAGATTGTTGAAGCACTTGATCTGGCTAAAGGAAACCGTTAGAATGTCCCCATTTTCTTCAACTTCTTCAAGTCCTAACTGCTTTTTTTGGCAATGTTTTTCTCTTTTACAGGGTGCCAGAAAGAATACATCTCTACTCTGGGACTACATTGCTTCTTCTCCTGGAGGTCTTTTTGGTATCATTACAGTGTATGAAATTGAATCATGTCTGTTCATTATACCAGAGACTGGTCAAACAATCTATCTAACCCATCTAACCTATCAACCGACCTATCTTACCTATCAACCCATCTAAACTTTCAACCACCTATCTAACCCAACTAACCCATCTAGCCTATTACCCACCTATCTAACCCAATCAAGCTATCAACCAACCTATCTTACCCATCTAATTTATCAATCCATCTAAACGATCAACCCATTTATCTAACCTAATCTAACCCACCTATGTAACCGATCTACCAAACTAACTACCCCATCTAACTAACTTATCCATGTATTATTTATGTAATAAGTTTACATTATATTAAGTTATTTTTAAGTATTTATGTATATAATAAGTTTGAAGTTATATTTAAGTATATGTTAAGTGTTAGGTTACATCAAGTACTAGGTCAGTTTACAATAGCAGATTATTATATAACAGTTATTCTACTGGATGGAATGTAAACAAGTACTCACCTATAATACAACTATACTATACCCTTTTTTTGTTATTGGGGTGAAGCTTTCCTATAACATATAGAGAAAATGATGTTTAGAATATGTATGTATATATATATATAATGAATAAATAAATGATTCTTACAACTGTACACCCAAAAGGCTTTACAATCATACCAGTGTGTAGCATCCACTTGGGTGATGTGAATATAAGATAAGCAATATAAATTAAGCAGGATTATTTAAGTTAAGCAATTGTGAATGAGGATAAATATGGAAGTGTGTAATGTGTTATTCTCAGTGCTTCTGGTTGGTCATCATCATTATAAAACTGCACCAATATGAAGAGTACAGGTGACCTGTGAGCAGTATGTTTACTTACCTACACCACTCCATGAAACCACTTGTGTTTTAAGAGCTTCTGTAGACTGGCTCTGTGGACTGTTCTTTTAATCATACACTTGTACAGGAAAGTACAGAATACTGTACAAGAGGATTGATAAGAGACTTAGTTAGTTATACACATTCTGTTCATGTGACACTCTAATGTTCTCATGTATGTTATATTATTGCTTTTTTTCTCACCTCTGGAAAAACTGGAGTCAAAGTTCTGTGTTCTGGCACCTTTGCGTTTGTTTGTTTTAGTTTTGGCTTTTCTTGGAGAAGAAGGGCCTGAGACTGAAACAGAAACAGCCCGAGCGCTTTGAGATGACTCGGGCTTCGCCTCCTCAGGTTCGGCCACCTGTTTTGTTTTTGTGTCTGCTGTCTCTTGACTGGATGGGCCTGATACTGACGCTGACTCTGTCTGATCATCAGGCTCTTGAGCAGCTGACCCTTGACCCTCCATTGGGGGATCAGAGAAGTCCCCGTCTTCAACGTAAACGCAGCAGCAGGCACGTCTGATCACCCGCCCTGATTTCTGGAAGAAATCACGGATGGCCTTCTTTGTTCTTGTTCCTATTCCTAAAAAAAAGAGATAGAGAAACACATTTATGACTCGAAAAACGATAAGCACATCAAATATTTACATGTTTGTATTCTGTAAACTGGAATATTATTATCAGAATGTAGGCAGCTTTGTCTTAAAATATATATTTCACTAGTTTATAAAAACGAATGTGCAATAAAATCTGTAAGAACATCGTAGATGTCATTGGGATTATATTGTTGCAGTCACCCAGGATGTATGTAATCACACCAATTTACACAACACAAAACCAGATGCAATACAAATGGAGAGGGGATGGCTCTTCATAAAACAGTTCTCATATTTTCAGTTTCATGTGGACATTTATGAGGAATATTGACCATTATATGGACGTGACAATTCACTTAATATGAAAATCATGCTTTAAAGATGAAAATAAATCATCCTTCATGGTTAGGTTAGCTTTGCATGGAATTGACCTTTTAAATGTTAAAAACAAGTGTTTGTAGTTTTGCAGATTTGTACAAAAGATGAATTAGGTATAAAGTACCACTTTTAGTTTCGAAGCAATTTTAAAACACTGATTTATGTTAACGACAACGAACTGTATTTTTTTTTAATCAAATCTGACTCGTCGTTTGTCATTTCAAATGAATAATAAGAAAATTATTACTTGACTTCAAATATAATTTAGTCACTTAACCTGGTGGGATGTTGTTCTCCACAGAATCTCTCCGGATGATGTTCACTCCACCATCGGTCATTGACGCCGTACTGACCGCAACTTGAGTATCTGAAATCAGCTGAGTGCTGTTGAAGTGTCCTACTGTCTCCATGACTGAAGCTGAAAGCATATTTAACCCGTCAAACTATACAACTGTCGACCGTTTATCTGACTGATTCCAGTCACCTGCTCAGATGATCGTCGCTCGCGCTCAGATTGTCAACAAACAAACCACTGGAACGCGCGCGCGTCAGTGCTACAGTACGTAATCACATGACGCAACAATGCTCAGAATGTTTTAAATGTAAACTAAAGCACAACTACATGTAGATGTAGCGATCGTGTTAGGCAGTAGCTAACTTTTATTTAGGCTTCTTATTTTAGCTAACTACAAGTTTATTTTTTATTTACCTATTTTAGCTAACTACAAGTTTATTTTTATTTACTCATTTTAGCTAACTACAAGTTTATTTTTTATTTACCTATTTTAGCTAACTACAAGTTTATTTTTATTTACTTATTTTAGTTAACTACAAGTTTATTTTTTATTTACTTATTTTAGCTAACTACAAGTTTATTTTTATTTACGTATTTCAGCTAACTACAAGTTTATTTTTCAATGTTTTTATTTTTTATTACATTCCACATTCCACTTATTTGTAATGTATGTATTGTCATTCAGTATTTATTACAGTATACTCCAGTATATTATAGTCATTACTACACAGTTGTGTAATGTGTACGACAGTATTCTACAGTAAATTCATAAACTGCAATAAATACTGTAGTGTAATCTTAGGATCTGAGCTTAATGAGAGTTTTGTAAATGTACACCTTACTAGTAAAAACAATACCAAAGTACCAAAAGAAAAACAATTTGTAACCACTAAAAACTGCATTAAAACACTTATGCAATGAACAAATATATTGTGGTCATTTCAGTCCAGTGTCTGTTGAATTTCAACAAAATCAAACCTCAAGAGTGACATAAAGTTAACATGTGAAAAACTGACAGCATGACAAGACACATGAAAACTGTGATAGAAATCAAGGTTATCACAAAAATATATATATTTGAACTTTTCCTAAATATATGTAATATTACTGTTGTATTGCTTAAAAGTAGGGATGCACCGATACCATTTTTTAAAGACTGAGTACGAGTACCGATATTTTATTTCTGGTACTCACTGATACAGATCCCTTTACCTGTATATTTTCTTTATTTTATTTGGTGAGGTGGCAATTTTCCAAGCACAACACAGTGAGACTAGAATAAAAAATAGAATAACTTTATAATTACAACTTCACCTCAAACACATTATGAAAAATGTATCATTTTTAATGTGCTTGTCACAAACTTTAAAAGCACAAATTTCAGTCAGTTATGTCACATGAGGTATCAGTCTTTGGCTTAGTATCGGGCCGATATTGATACTGATATCTTAAAATAAGTCAATAATCAATTGAGTATTTAACTTTTATTTTTTTTTGACATTTTAATCACTAAATAAGAAACCTGTTCTTTCTAATTGGGATACCACAGAATTCTTCTACATCATTAGATTTATTTTTCAATTAAAACAATTCACATTTACTAAGATTTGTGAGGAAAAAGAACAATCAAGTGCCACCACATTCATCAGTAAAGAGACTTTCAACCAGCGTAACAATAAACGAAAACTGGAAAGAATCACCTACCTACCTTTTTTCTCCTTGTGCACTTCACACCCCATCCCATAGGTGGCAAAAGTGCACCGCAAGCTGATTTGCCAACCGCCGTAAAACACAAGCGAAGAAGACGAAATTAACATGGCGGCAGAAGACAAGTGCGACGATTATTTCATTAGAGAAATAGAAATTAAACGATGGGTCTCTTTTAAGAATGTATCAGTGCAGCAAAGGGGATGTGGGCTGTGTAGTACGGGACGCTGCTATCGTTTTATTAAAATATTTGGAAACGCGACAGTTTTACAATGTTGAGTCTGATGCCAGTAACGTTACGTGGTCCGCTAAAAACATTATTGTATGGCGTTTTAAAAGGCTCAAAATTATGACTTTGCAGCGCACACTCGTCTCACTGAACGTCTTACTCAACGTCTTAACTATTTTCTCTTTTATGCCATTTTTTTTTCAACATTATCTACAATTATCAGAACACATAACCAATACATAATCAGAGATATGTACAACACGAACAAAAAGCCAGAGTCCAACGTCCATTATTCAAATAATAAATATTCATAAAATATATTATAAGTCTTCATTGCTTTTTTAATAACAATGTTTTCCAAACTGGTGCAATATTCTTTAATCTCCTGAAGAAAATAAATGAAATTTGGTTTGGATCCTGTCCATTTCTTCTTATGTATATGAAATTTTCCCAAAATAATTAACAGTTGTACAAAATAATTACAATTATTATCGTAATCACTGGAAAAATATATAAAAATATCAAAAACATTTATTTTACATATGATGTCTGTCCTTCTAATAAAATGTTCCAAATCTTGGTATATAAGCAAGTATAAAACAAATGGACAATAGATTCTTTCTCTAATGCACAAAAATCACAGGAATAATCAATATCTAAATGAAATCCATACACGGCTCAGTCTAGTATGTCAAGCGTCTGCACTATGGCGTCTGGATTGTGCCACTGATTACCTACCGAAGGAGACTGTCGTGTACTTTTACGTGTACGGAGGCTATGTCTCCACAACTGACGCGTGACACTAACGTCGTGGAGAAGTACGTCGCCGCTATCCGCTTGTTAAGCGTGACGTCACGCACCACCATATATGTAGGCACCACCATATATGTAGGTAGGTCATGTACCGTTTCCGGGTCCGTGATAGTTCTGTAGACAAGCATTAGTGACTTAAATCAGAGTATTCACATCAGTGAGTATATATTTATATCAAGAGTAACAATGACACATTTGAGTATCACAATCAGAATCGTTTATTTCCAAGTACAATGAGTTCACATGAGTTTATGAGGAATTTGCCTTGGTAGGCTGGTGCATACATTTAAAAAAATAAAGTATTAAGGCGGCAGAAAAATATATAAATATATATATACAACATAAAATTAAACTTAAACTATATATTTCTAAATTGTACTTATGTAATGTATGTGTTATTGCCTCTTATGACATATCACTTTGTTGTTCCCTCATCTCTCTGTAAGTCGCTTTGGATAAAAGAGTCTGATAAATGACTAACAGTAAATGTAAAATAATAACCTGTCTGCCTGTAGTGTGGAACATAACATACAGTATATTTTTAGACTTATTGTAAGGCTAATATGTACCTCAAATATATAATTGTTGGTTTCCTTATAATAAATAAGATGTCATTGTTTATCTACTTTCTTGTGTTTTTTTCAAGTTGTAATAATTTCTTGTTGAATATTTTGCTTTGAAATATTATCACCTGAATGTGCTGTTGTTTGTACTCTGTTTGCTACTGGCTTGTTGGCCACTTTGCCTATTACTGCAATATCTGCAAAACATAAAACTATATAGCACACTTTAAATGCTTTGTCTGAAAGTGCTCATGACATTAGCTGTATAGGTCAGTAGTAAATACAATTGTCTGCCCTATAACAGTCTCCATATTCTCCACTATTCCAGACACAAATATGACTCTTGCACAAGTATTACATGAGCGTTAATAACACAATAGCTACACAAATTAATTTATATATAAATCTAGAGAATTACAGAAATACACTTTTGTATTCTACTCAAAGTAACTGTGTTTTAATTTATTCGTCAAATTAACTTTTAGTCTTGATATTTCAGGTGTTTTAATTCTATTGCTTTTGTACTTTTACCTGACGGGATAATTACACCAGACCAAAAAATCTGTGATCATTAACTTATCTTCATGTCATTCCCTTAAACCTGTATACTTTTGTTCTTGTAACATAATATATTTTAAGCCTTGTTATACAGTAATTCAATGACCCCCCACATATGTGATTTTAGGCTTCATCATAAATAAAATAGCTAATTTCATAGTTATTTGTGAACACTACCATCTCTTTTATCTATTTTAAACCATAGTCTGTAAATGTATTTGTTAATCTTTTACATGTTTTTATATTTCTAATGTAGCCTACTATTGTTTACCCTTTTTGCTTTTCTTATCACTTGTTTAAATTTCTGCAACAGGAAAGGATAAAAATGACACTGCTTTATTGTTATGATCACCAGCTGGAGTGCCCTTGTCATCCACTAGAGGGCAAACCCCAAACCGTTGCCATTCATAATGGACTACAGTTCTCATATTTCTTTGCCCCAACTCATTTACCGCAATCATATTCACAAGTGTTACTTTTTCAGTATGTAATTCACACATTAAAACATGTTAAAAACTGCACCCCAGGTTTGTGTCTTAAAAAAGATCTAACGTTATATATAGCCTACGGAGGCCTTAAATATTCTGAAAAAGATTTTCTTTGTATCTGAGTTGTATTATGTTGTAGTAGGCCTAGAATGTTGTTATTGTTCAAGGTACAAGGCAATGAAATGCAGTTTAGGTCTAACCAAAAGTGCAATAGCAGCAAGTGCAGGATATACAGTGTTTGCATAAGTTACATAAATAAATCAATATTATAGAAGTAATTACAGATGGATATGTACTATAATCATAATATACAGATGTCTATTACTATAGACAGAGATTTACAGATGGATATGTTCTATGATCATAATATACAGATGGCTATTACTATAGACAGAGATTTACAGATGGATATGTACTATGATCATAATATACAGATGTCTGTTACTATAGACAGAGATTTACAGATGGATATGTACTATGATCATAATATACAGATGTCTGTTACTATAGACAGAGATTTACAGATGGATATGTACTATGATCATAATATACAGATGGCTATTACTATAAACAGAGATATACAGATGGATATGTATTATGAACAATGTACAGATGGCTATTACTATAAACAGAAATTTACAAGTGGATGTATACAATAAGTTAGGCTATGGTGAGCAGCAGTGTGATGGATATAGAGTAGTGCAAATAAATTATGGACAGAAGCTACCTAAGTAACAGTGCAATGGAATAAGTTCTTGCATATTTCACATAAACTGTATGAAAGTGTAGGATTGCAAGATGCATATGTAAGTTGGTACTGTAAATGAACAGTTGGCAAATGCAAATGACTATGAATTCAAAATAAGATGCAAATGTAAAAACACATGGGCACTATACAGAATGAGGTGACCCTGATTTTGAAAATCAGGCTAATGAATAAACAGTTTATTTTACAGTCTGACTAAGGTACTGTGTTCAGCGAAGTGATGGCACACCACACTGCTAGGTGCTAAACATCTTATTTGTAGTCTCATCAACACCACAGATCAGGTCGTGGTCATCGGCAAACTTGATTATGCCACATCCTCTGGGACAGGGACTGATCAGGACATGCGGAGCAGCTAAATGCATCCACAAACACACCCACACAAAAGATAATTAATTTATATTAAATTAATATAACATTATTGAATTTCAACATAATTAACATTAAGAATAATATATATTAATAAAGACACAGAACTTCACATTGGTGACAAAACATGTTAGCTTTTTACTTTCAACAGCATTAGATTTCCAATAACATTATGACTTTTAGAAAAAATGGACATATTGTCATATTGCCCTCTAGTGATTTTACGTAACAACACAATAAATTAAAGCCACGGGCTCATTTTCACTAATACACAAACTTGTATGATTTAAACCACAAGAGATTATAACAATAATCATTCTAGATAAGAGTGTTTGCTTTTTCTTTACCAACAAACGTTCATATTGCTGTTATTGTGTAACGTCAGAAGACAAAGAAATTGTCTTTAAGTGACCCTTAAATGTTCAAACTTAAGTTGTGAAGTAGGCTATGTAACAATACTACGTATAACAATAGACTACTTGCACTAAGTGTTGTGATGTACTTCTAACTTAAAATCATGTGGCTCACTAGCTTTCAGTTATATGTATTTACAATGTCCGATTAATGCATTTGAATACCAAAGTCTTTGATTGAAGGGGTTTAAGTCCATAATGCAATATTTCAAAGTTTTAAGTCCATAATGCAATATTTCATTGAATATGAAATATGATCAATGAATGAGACACATCGCTGTTAAAAAGGACACCAGTGAACTGATGCAGGTACATAGACTACATACAATTTACTGAAATGATAAAAACAGAACATAATTGCTGCTGAGTTGAGTTCGCCGAAATACTGAAAACACTTACAGTAATCTAGCATTGTGTAAGCATACCTTTTCTTACCCGAGATGGTAATCCAGACCTGAGAGGAATACCTGTTCAGCCTCCTACAAGGACAAATTCTGCAGCACAGCCAGAGTCTATATGATGGTCTATTAAAAGAAAAAGATTAATATAAATACACCATTATCACTAGAATGGTGACACAACAAGGCATTACACAGACATTGAATGCTATTAAATCCTCTGATCCTTTTCCCTAACTTGTATAATTTTCTCTAAGAACTGATGATACTTTGTAACTTGTCATATAATTGCTTTACACATTTTTGTACATGTATACTCATGTGATAACAGTTTTCATGTGTCTTGTCATGCTGTCAGTCTTTCATATTGCTGTTGGATGACTTTGTCACTACTGAGGTTTGATTTTGTTGAAATTCAACAGACACTGCTGATAATTAATTAGGCTAAATAGTTAATTCTCATTCTGTACTCACATTTTGATTGTTGTCCGTCTTGTACTCATATCATGTTGCTAGAAGGATCATACTAAACATTTCCTAGCGTAAATATATCTAAACTTTATTTTTGTGAGTAATATGCTATGCTAAGGACTTCATTTGGACAACTTTAAAGGCTATTTTCTCTAAATGTTTTTTTTAGCGCCCTCAGATTCTGATTTTGGTCTATACACAAAATATGTATCTCAATTTTCAAATTTTAATATACATACACAATAGCAAAATGCATAGAAAATATTACGGTTTTGGTTACTTAATTTTGGGTTACATTGAACCTTTTTACCTAAAGTTGCTTGCATTATAATAAGTCACCTTTACCAAGATGCTTTATTAATGCATTTGTCAAAAATAAATATTAATGCTTTCTCTATACAAGTCATGCTGTTTTTTCTTCAGGTGAAATTAAACTATTTTTGTGTTTGCAATTAGCAGATGCTATTATTCAAAACTTTTAGTCTTAGCTGTCAAGTTCATCCACACTGGTGAGTTATGAACCTTGCTTTTGTGCACAGGGGCATTGTCATGTTGGAATAGAAAAGGGTCCTTCATAAACATTTAGAAATCATAATACATGCTGCAGCATAAAGACTGATCGTCAAATCAGGTTATTACAGAAGTGTATCCTTATTTAATAAACTACTTAAATTATGTATTTTGCTCAAGGGCACGTCAGTTGTTACCTGCCGGTACTGGGAATTGAACCGGCAGCCTTCTGGTTACAAGTCCGACTCTCTACCATTAGACCACTAGTGCTCCTGCCACTCTGTTACAAAGGACAGCAACACCACCAATATAACAGTTACTACTTTCAGATAGTCTTCATTGCAAAAACGTTTTTTTAAGGGGATGGTGTGAACTACAGCATACATGTGACTTATTATTCTTTCAAAGATGTCTGAGGACAAACGGTAAGTTTTAAATATTAATTTATTTTTGTCAATGGCTAGAATATTTGATCACTCTTTAATGACATTAAGATTTTGTTTTTTTTTATTGTACATTGTCAGTTAAAATGACCATCTGTCATGTTATGTGTTTACAATTTCTAAGCATTTTCCTTGCTTGTTTAAAATTCGATTTTTTTTAAGTTGCAAATTACATTTCATCAAGCGAAAAACATGTCCCCCCAATTAAAATACAAATCTGTTTGTTAAATATGAATGATGCGATGCCTACAACTAGGGCTGCAGCTATCGATTCTTTTTGTAATCGATTAATCTAGCACTTAATCGATCGATTAATCGATTAATCGGATAAAAAAAATGTGTGTGTTTTTAAACAACCAAAACAAATAATGCATAACGAAAATAATGTGGCAAAATGATCAAGCATTTGGCTTTTATTTCTATTGGTATTGATTCCAACTCCAACATTTGGCTCCAAAACTAAGCCTATTTATTGCAATTTTTACCCATTTAGTGTTTATAAGTGCCAGTGCCAACAATTATATAACAATACAGTTAAGTCAACTTACTGTAAAACATGTATAACATGTAAAACTATGAATACAAACTTAAATACTAAAGGCCATTTGGCCTTAGTTTTGTCTTCTTAATACAACATTACAAAAAAAGGATTGCACCTTCTGCAAATTACCCACCTGAGAACAAAAATAAATGAATATAAAATATCAAGCCAAACAGGTACACAATGTATACAATTTATAAAGAAATAAATGTAAATAAAACAATTATAAATAAGAATCGGACTTTTTCGTGCGTGCGTGTGTGAGAGAGAGAGATTTCAGATTCTACAACAGCTTATAGTTGCAATGGAGAAACGTCAACATATCCACATGCTCAGCACTTAGGCTTGCCCTACGTTTTGAGGCAATGTTCCCAGCAGCAGAGAACAAGCGCTCTGAGGGTGTTGATGTTGCTGGGATCCCCAAGAAAGACTTTGCCAGCTGTGCCAAGGTTGGATATCTTGCTTGATTTATTCTCCACCATGGCAGTGGATTCTCCTTCTTGGAAATAGGCTGTTCACCAAAATACTCCAAGACCTCCCTCTGCACCGCTCTGCTCATCTGCTCATCCTCATCCTCTCCTTCATCCTCATCCTCTGATGATGATCCCAGAATACTTTTCTGATGTGATCTACCTGTAGTGTGTGTAGCTGATGTGGTGGCAGTGGCTTCCTCTACCCTTACATGTGTCTGTTTTGAGTCCTTTCTGGCAGCTAGTGCCATTGATTGAATACTAGTTTGAACCTTCAACACCTCTTCAGCAGGCAAGAACTTCAGTTTTCTAAACCTGGGGTCCAAAGCAGCAGCCAGAAGGACAGGGTTGGGAGCATCAGGTAGAAATTCATACAGCACTTGCCACCTCTCTGCGATCTGCTCTGCAGCAGAAGCCTGAAATGCCTTCACTGGTGCAGTTTCAGGTTCTGCAGTCAGTGTGGACTTTTTAAGGTTTTGTACCAGCTGTGGAAGGGCAGAGAGGGTGACATACTGTTCTCCACTAAGAAACTCTGTAGCTCCTTCAAATGGCCCAAGGACCTGTGTCAACTCCTCACTGATGTGCCACTGCTCTGGCTTTAGATCCAGGTAGTGGTGTTTACCTCTCGGATTGACTGCTGGATCGGAGAGAGCTGCAGTCACAGGCCATCGCTGTTCCAGGAGTCTTGATAACATGTGATACGTACTGTTCCACCGGGTACTGACATCCTGTATCAACATGAGTGGTGGCTTTCCCATCTGCTGTTGTTTTTCTTTGAGCTTAGTGCAGGCCAGTTCACTCTTTTTGAAGTGTTCCACTAGGCACCTAGCAGAACCCACACAACTAGCAATTGTTTTGTTTTTGAGTGTGCTCTGCACAACTAAATTTAAAATATGCCCTGCACATCTCACAGAAGCCCACCCATGCCTCTCTCTAAGAATTCTTGCTGCTGCCACCACATTGGCCCCATTGTCATGGACAACTGCCTTTACCTTTTCAAGTGGAATCTCAAATTTGGCAGTTGTCTCCTCTAGCCAGTCTGCAATGTTGGCTGCAGTGTGTCTCTCTTCTAGGGGCATTGTGGTTAGGGAGAGGGACTTCATCTCCCAATCTTCCCCCAAGAAGTGGCATGTCACCCCCAGGTAGGCCTCTGTTGCCACACTGGTCCAAATGTCTGTTGTCAGGGCAACACACTCTGTTTGCTTTAGGACAGCTTTCAATTTCTCTGTGATGTCTCTGTGTTTCTTCTCCATCAGTTGTGTGAAATATGTTCTTGATGGCAGGTTGTATTTAGGATTGAAAGTTGAGATCATGTCTCTAAATCCCTTGTCCTCCACCATGGACAGTGGCCTCATATCGGTCACGAGCATGTTCAAAATGCTCTCTGTAAAAATTGCAGCCTCTTGAACAGTGCATGACTGAGCTGGGCGAACAAAGCTGTCCATACTCCGTTGTGAAGTGCTGAGAGGGAGAAAAAGAGGAAAAGCAATTTAATTTATTAATATGCACAACAGGTTTCATACTGTAATCTAGCCCTGAGATCAAAGTAAATATCTGTTTTATGTAGATTTCTACACCTGCAGCATTTACCATTAGGCTACTAACAAATAATATATAATTTCTGGGGTGAGCCTATTTGCTATGGTATCTAGCAACCTGTGTGTGTGTGTGTGTGTGTGCACGCGTGCCGTGCGTGAGGAAGAGTGACACGGCAGAAATACATACATTCATTTTCAATAGAACGCTGCATTTGGCTTGCATCACTTGCATTGCGGTGCATTTTAGGTGAAACATCCGTTCGAAAAATCGCGTCACAACAACGGTGTATACAGTGAATGCATGCTGAAATTATTGTTGCGTGGCTACATAAAAGTTTAAGCATATGTGATGCATTGCCGCGATTGGTCTGACTGGCGCGTGAGAGAGACGAGGGTGCATGCGCGCGCGCGCGCGTGTGTTTGTGAAGGGGTTCTTTTTTTTAGTTTATACTCTCTTGCAATTGAACGTGAATACGTTTACTACTTAAAAACATCAAAGCTAAACATCATATCTAGTCAAACCGCATCACGACATCGCTACAAATACAGTATGGGATTAAAATCAGCGAACATCAATGTATAGGCTTAGGCTACGTTACCTTGTTTCAGCGACGCTTGGTGAAACAGCATGGAGTGGATGTTTTCGGTTCAGATGCTGAATCATTGAAGTCGTACTGCTGTGGAATGCCAGGTCTACTTTGCAGTAGACACATTGCACCTTGTTCTCTTCTTTTTTAAGAATGTAATGATCCCAAACTTTAGACATTCTCTGCCGTTTATGGACATCTTTACTCTCCGCCATCGCGCCAACTAAATTCAAAATGTATCACGCGCTATGCTGTGCTTCCTGAACATTGAACAACGGTCCGTGTGAATCAGATCCCTGCGCGTATAGTGCGCGTCATAGGAATTTAACGAGGCTTCGAGGCAGAGTTTTTGCCTCGAGGAATTTTTGTAATCGAGTTAATCGAGTAACTCGATGAATCGTTTCAGCCCTACCTACAACTATATTCATGCGGATTTACAGATTTATTAAGTGTTATGTTTTCCCCATTGAACTTTAAAATGTCTATACTCCTTTTTGTAACCGTGGACACTTTAAGAATAAATCAAGCTGCCATTTTAAGCCAGTGCGCGAGTTTTTTGAGTGGGGGATGGTGTGAAACGGTGTGTGTGAATACAGTATACAGCCAATTATTGTGAGGAGTCATTCAAACTCGGTAAGTTTCAAATATTGATATGATTTTTGTCAATGACAAGGATATTTGATCGCGCTTTGATATCAACATTTTAAATGAGTTTTAATGACATTGTCGCGACTATTAGAATGTACAACACAATAAACATAACGGAGCCAATTTCTTTATTGTCTAACTTCGAATGAAAATGCCTAAAGTTAGTTTCAGCTTTATTATGTCGATTTGAGTTAATGTTCATTAACTGATGAAATATCAAAAACACAATCTGTATAAAGTATGAATGATACGATGCTTACAACCATATGAATACATGCTGATTTACCAGATTCAAGTGTTAAGTTTCCACATTGAACTAAGAAACTGCTTATTGTCCTTTTTGCTGCCATTTTAAGCCAGTGCACGCGTTTTTTGAGAGGTGGATGGTGTGTGCGTGTGTGTACAAGAATATATAAATAAATATATATATTATAGAGTCATTCTTTAAAAAATGTCGCAGTACGATCGATACGTTTCAAATATTGATATGATTTTTGTCAATGACTATATATTTGATCAAGAATATATTTGATCACACTTTAATGACATCAAGAATTTAAACTTTAATGAGTTTGTCGTTTGTGCTGCGACTACAGTAGATGGCCCCGTTATGTTTGTTGTGTTGTACAATGTCTTTACCTGATGAAATATGTCACACAATTGAAATACAAATCTGTTTAAAACATGAATGACATGATGCTTACAAACATATAAGTGCAGGTCAGGCGGCCATAGAGGCGCGGGCAGGTCATTCTGATTCGCGGGCAGGTCTGGATGCGCGGAGGCCGGTGGAGACTTGGGCTCAGGTGAGGTAGCCATCTTGGCCTCGGAATCAGGATCAGGAGAGTCTGCCATCTTGGGAGTCGTGCAGCCCAGTGGTTAGAGAGTTGGACTTATGATCAGAAGGTTGCTGGTTCGATTCTCAGGGCTGGCGGGTAATGGCTGAGGTACCCTTGAGCAAGGCACCTAACCCCCACTTACTTACTATACAAAATGTATAGTACAATGTAATGTAAGTCGCTTTGGATAAAAGCGTCTGCCAAATGTAAATGTAAATGGACTCTGAACTGGCGGCCATCTTGGGAGCCGTGAACTCTGAACTGGTGGCCATTTTGGGAGCCGTGAACTCTGAACTGGTGGCCATCTTGGGAGCCGACATTCACATTTACATTTACTTATTTGGCAGACGCTTTTATCCAAAGCGACTTACATTACATTGTACTATACATTTTGTATAGTAAGCAAGTGGGGGTTAGGTGCCTTGCTCAAGGGCACCTCAGTCATTACCCGCCAGCCGTGGGCTCAGGACAGGCGGCCATTTTGGCATCGGGCTCAGGACAGGCGGCCATCTTGCAAGCAGGCTCTGGACTGGCTGCATGTTAGGTTTGCTGACAATAAATGTTCTTTTATGGAACTTTGCTCAACTTTGTATCAGCATTTCCCTGCACTAAAGGAAAGTGGGGGATTTAAAATAATGAGGGCTACCAGAAATAAAGACTTGATTGACACACCAATGCCATCAGGTGCATAGTATATATCCATCTGTTAATTTCTGTTTATAGTAATAGCCATCTGTATATTATGATCATAGTATATATCCATCTGTTAATTTCTGTTTATAGTAATAGCCATCTGTATATTATGATCATAGTATATATCCATCTGTTAATTTCTGTTTATAGTAAGAGACATCTGTAAATTATGGTCATAGTACATTTCCATCTGTAAATTACTTCTGTATATTTATATATGTAACTTATGCAACCAATGTATATCCTGCACTTGCTGCTATTGCACTTCTGGTTAGACCTAAACTGCATTTCGTTGCCTTGTACTTGTACATGTGTAATGACAATAAAGTTGAATCGAATCTAATCTAAAATGGTGGCTACACCATCAGTTATTTAAGGAATGAAAGCGGACTGAATAGGGCAATGGCTTACATCATTCCCATTCAGCATCGTTTAATGGCATGCTGTGAAAGACCTGATGAACAGGTAATGCAAAGAATGCGTAATTGGTCTGAACTTGTATATGTTGTTATACGAATGACAACTTTGATGTTTAATTCTGTTTGTGTAGGTATTTGCAATGGAGATGTGCAACAGGTGTTCCCTTGAGGTGCCACTTTGTGACCTCCAAAAACACCTGTCCACATGTCAACAAAAGTAAGTAGAAGGATTTGTTGACTTCATTTTGTAACCCAAGATGTGTGACTTCTTTTTTTTTTTTTAATGTCTCTGCTCTGTAAGTCCATGCAATGAAAGTGAATCTTTAAAATTATTTTGTTGTGTTCTATTGTGTGTATTACTGAACATGGCGAAGATGCATCCAGTCCATCAACATCTTCTAAGTAAGGCTTTATAAGTTAATTTTGTCCAAATATTGACTAAACGACAGTTTTTTGGGTCATGAAAAAAATTGGCATAATTTACTCATACTGATGATTTCCTATGTGTCTGGTTGACTAACACTAAATTAAAGTTTTTACTGCTTATTTTTAGGTGACCAGTCAGTTATAAGTCTTATAAAAAAGTTGCTATATATTTAAAATGCTATATATTTTAACATTCCACAAAATGTTTAATAATGTGATTATTACATATACATTTCCACAATTGAAAAATAAAGATTATGAGTTCTGCAAAATGGATCAGCACAGAACATTTCATGTCTTGCCTTCAATATTAAAAACATTAAAAGACATTAGGATGTACCCTGATATGGGACGATCTGCTCTATATTTAAGACCAAAGGTACAAATCATGTACTATCAATTTGTATACATCAATTTGTAGTATTGACGTTTTACTGTGCTAACATGAAATACATTTTGATGATGTTTGTTAGGAGGACATTGAGGATAGCAATTCAGAATCAGAGGGCAGTGATGTCATGGCACAGTTTTGCTGCATTTTCTCTTTCACCTGATAGTTAAATAAGAAGAGTAACCAACAAAGGAATGTGTTGTCTATCTGTGTGTGTGCAGACAAAACATCACTCACATTTGATCACTGATAAAAATAAAAAGAAACCGTGTACAGATATTATCCTTACACAAAAGAAATAGCATCCATCATATTAAATAAAAACCTGTTGTTTTTATTATGAAAATCAACAGGCAAAAACATTAGTAATAGTCTCTGAATAGTCTACTCTATACTATTGAATGTCATTATATTTTTGGTTATTTAAGGTTGACTTTGAGGACAGTGATTTAGAATCGGAGAGCAGTGTTATGCAGGTTTGTTACTATACATTTCCATTTGTCTTGACCTTTCTAATATTACTGAAATTTCAGTACTTTTCCTTCCATGTTAATAAGGACAGGGTTGATTAGGGTTCGAGCTAAACTCTGAAGGCCCTCCAGGAGCAGGATTTCCCACTCCTACACTTTTCAAAATAAGGGTGCTTAAAAGGTTCTTCACCGTGATGCCATAGAAGAACCTTTTTTGGTTCCACAAAGAACCATTCAGCTTAAGGTTCTTTAAAGAACCATCTCTTTCTTACTTTTTTTCATCATAAAGAACCTTGTTAAATGTTAGATGTTAAAGGTTCTTTATAGAACCAAAAGGTTCTTTATAGAACCAAAAGTTTGGCATCAAAGAACCTTTTGAAGCACCTTTATTTTTAAGAGTATAGTCTCTTTACTGACTGTACTCTAGGGTATTTAAGGTCATTCATTTTTTAAGGTTGTACTTGATGACAGTGATTTGGATTCAGAACATAGTGTTTTTATAGAATTAAAAATTAACCTTCATTTATGTATTAAAGTTTCTAATATTACTGAACCTTCTTGTCATTACTTTTCCTCTTATGCATATAAGGACGGCTCAGAGGAGAGACATGCAGAGTCAGATGACAGTGTCATACAACAGGTATTTTTTTTACAATTTTTGGCTATATAATAATTCTAACCCAGCTTCATTTCACACTGCACACGCTTGGCACCACAATGCGAGGTTGTCCCTGCAAAATCTGGGCTAACAATGCTTCAGAGCAGGGTGTGAGACGATGCTCTGGGTTAAAAGCTTTAAAATGAAGATAACTTGGGGCTAAGATCAGTGTGATAAACCCTAAGGATTAACAGAGTTTAACAGAATGGTTACATACATTTATTTGCTCTGACCTCAAAGTTTATTAATAATCTTATATATATTTATGTGTGTATGTGAATGTATATGTACAGTGGTTATAGAAAAGAATCACCCCCCCTTCAAAATAATCAAATTTTGTTGCTTTGCAGCTTGAAATAAAGATGGACACAGTTTTTGTTTAATCCAGCTGTATTTACTCAGTGCAACTTATAACATTCAAGCAAAAGATTTAACACCAAAATGTCAGAAAAAAATTAAAATATATAAAACAAGAATCACTGAGTTGGAAAAAGGATCACCCCCTTGTGTCAGTATTTTGTAGAATCACCTTTTGTTTTAATCACAGCCTTTAGTCTGTTGGGATATGTCTCTACTAACATTGCACATCTAGACTTTGCAATATTTGGCCACTCTTCTTTGCAGAACTGCTCAAGTTCAGTTAAATTTGATGGTGACCGTTTGTGGACTGCAGTCTTCAAGTCATTCCACAGATTTTCAATGGGGTTCAAGTCTGGGCTCTGACTAGGTCATGCAAGGACATTCACCTTTTTCTCCTTTAACCACTTTGTGGTCAGTTTTGCTGTGTGATTTGGGTCATTATCATGTTGGAAGATAATATCGACTACTGTATGTACAGAAAAAAAAGTTAATCAAAGTTGTTCAAAGACAAGAACAGGTATTGTTCTTATCAAATTTATAACCGTATAATTTATTTAAAAATACCAATTTAAACATACAGGTAATGTATACTTAGAATAAAAGTACTACTACGTTTGGTGCACTTGTCAATCATGTGCTTTTACATAAAGTGATGTAAGAACATGAATTACACTCTTCATCACTATGGCTCATTGTCAACACATTTCAGTATTTTGCTAAACGTGTTGCATCACTTATGTTTCTTGTGTTTTGAACATATACCCAGAGCTTATGTATATCCACCTCTCACCATAGTTTCTGACCTGCTGTGGATGGAGTTACAGTATTACAGCTGGTAAATGTTTGTTTGTCTGCCTGTTCATGTGTAGATCATCAATGAAGATGATGCTGATGATTATGGAGATGGTGTTGAGGAAGTGGTAAGCACATTAACTACATGTTTATTGATTTAATTGTTTTGGGGAAAATGCATTTCATGTTTATTTACCTCTTAACATATTAAGTGCTTGCTACTGACCTGTTTATAAGTCATTACAATTTATACAATTTTGTCCATGACAAGGTCATCACTGACAGTGATAATTCATCAGAAAGCCACCATTCCATTAATGATAGCCCTACTGAAATGTTAAGCTTATTTTTTTTTTATTCACATGGTTGTGTCCTTTTGTTCCTTGTCCTCGCTCCAGTGGCTTAGTGTGTTTCCCTCTAACCTGTAAAACAAAAGACACAACATTAATAACTGTTAATACTCTGCCACCTAGTGTGTGTGTGCTGCTAACACACTTTCATACTTAACATCTGCTCTTAATCTACATTCTACAAAACTGTCATGGTTTTTATCATATTCTTATCATTCTTGATGTTATTGTTACTTTACATTTGTTAAGTCTCTTTTTCTTGACATTTATCAGACCAAATTCTTATTTCTGAACACTTGTTAATGTGGTTATTGTAGTTACGTGTTTATCTGCCTGTTAATGTGTAGGTCAACAATGAAAGTGAAGCATCTTCACCAGGTCATAATGTTTACGATGATGCTCACAATGAAATGGTAAGAACGAATTTTTCTTCTTGTAACCTCACAGGCACTTTCGAATGAATGTATTTCACTTCTGTCGGAACTATAGGAATGCCAATAACATATTTATCTTTCTAAGAATACATTACTTTACTGGAGCAATAACCAGAGCAAGTTATTCAGTCACATTTAATGGTGTTATTTATAGTCCCAATTTTGGCTTGTTAAGTGTGGTTGTGCTATGCATTTATTTGTGTACTTTTGTTATGCTGCCTTGTTGTGTATCAATGAATTCAATATATGTTTAGCAGGAAAGTATAGAGGAAAGGAGGAGACTGATTGAAGAGCAAGATTCTAAATATGAACAGCCTTTGCTTTAGGACCGGGAGAAGGTAATTTTATTAAAAAAATAAACATCAGATATTCTGCAGCCTACATATGTAACAATGGTATTGACGTATTGTACAGATGGAAAATGAGAGAAGAATAAGACAGCGAGAGGAGAGACGACTCCAGGCAAGTACAGTTAGTATCAGTATCAGTCCTCCTTGTTCAGCTGTAATTTTCTTACTGCTGATAAAGATATATAGTACATATTGTATGAACTTTTAACAGTTTCCTACAAGGATGCAGTTAGTGTTGTTTCTTATGGCTGTCACATTATCAAGGCAGGAAACAAAACCACCAAAAATTACAATACTTTACTTGGACCAGCGTGGTCCATAAAACAACACCACATTATGCTTCCTATCATTGTCATTTAGACTGTATGTGTAATTGAATATAATCACTGATTCAATCAAGGCAATAATGAGAGCGACCAATGGTCAATAATTGTAAAAAGAAAACATGATAATTGTGAGTACAAATAAAAAATATCTTGTTTTGTATAAACCTGTGGTAAGACAATGTGGTAGTGTGTATAATGATTTATAATCGTAATATCTTATTTAAATAGTTTCACAAAAAACATTAGAAATGTAAGTTTCAATTTGTATTTCAGGAATTTCATTATGAATAAAAAAAACTTCCGTTACATAGGTCATACAAGAGAGAGGGTACAACTGCAACTTGTTAATTGCAACTTGTCCCCCTTTTCTAGTCACAACTTTTTTTGTTCGCTGGATTGAAGCTGAAGACGTATGTTATATATTTTCCTAATTGTACAGATTAACTGACAGTACACATAGATGAAAGTGTAACCCCAAAAACTGTCATCTGTTTTAGCTGATAGGAATTTGTAAATCATTTGGACCTCTCAAAGTCTATTGGGGATGTCCCTGTGTAGACTTGCGCTACCGGTCAACCCTTTGTAAACTGTAAGACATGCAATGTTTTTTTAAAGACATTCTTTAGGCTCATTACATCTGCATTTAATTGATAAAAAAAACAAGAAAATGCAATATTGTGATATATTACTATAATTTACATTAATGCTTTATATGACATTTTTCAGGATTGTTGGATGACTAGAACGTTAAAAAGAATTTAATCTAATGTTACGTTACAATTTTGCAATGCGCAAAATCAAAATCAAATACTTTCTTATGACAATTACAAGATGAACCCAAGATGTAATATAACTGATTTCAGTTACATGGCTAAAACATGGCTTAAAAGGTAGTTTAAACGTGTATAGTTCAGAATGCTTAATAATGTTCTGTAGATTTCTATTTGGAATTAAGGGGTAGTATATGTACTACAGATGCATGGATCTGTAACATTACCGGAATCTGCCGTTAAAAGAAATATATCTGTCTGTCACCTTAAATTATAATTTGGTGTGGTTGGCATGATGGTATGACAAAGTTTAGTTCAACAAAGGCCAAGTGCTACCTATGCCCCTCTAATGTGAAGTGTAGATTGTTGGTTCAAGAAATGTGAAATGGTGATGTGACATACCTTTGTGACATTACCACTTTTTTCATTATGCAGCATCATTTCATTTAAGAGAGTAAAGATAATACTTCCATTCATAATGGTTTGACCCATGACCCTCTTGGAATTAGTGGAAATGTTATTTTATATGAGTTGGTCTGTCTGACCCATGGACTATGTATACTTTACCCAGATATTACAATCATCTGAGCAGCAGTAACATGTATTGTTTTACATTACAGTGTAGTTTCTAATATATGTAAGACAGTGACAACTATGGATCCTTTCTAATCATAATTTTTGGAAATATTTTATAGGTCTGGTTATGCTCTTTTGTGCTTTAGAGTAACCCAAAGCTTTTACTGTTTTAAACAGGACCCTTTTGACAGTGTAACACCTGCTGGAGTCACCCACACCGACGTAGCCATTCCTTCCAACTCAGCAGTTACCTCTCCCTCTGTGAGCTCCTCCTCATCTACTTTTACAAGTACCTCAGCCTCCATGGACACTTCCACCTCCACTTATGATGTTACCTTTACCTCCATGGACTCTACTGATCCAACTGTGTCATCTGTTTTTATGGAGTCATTCACCTCCAATATTCCCTCTACCTCCATGGATTCTTTTGACCCAACTGATTACCCTGACTCTATAGACTCACCTCACCCCTCAGCCTTCACCTCTACATCCACCAGCACAGCAACGAGTGATACTAGGTAATATGTTTTTTGATGTATTTCACAAAGTAACTACAATTGTATGGTCCCACTTTGCTGATTGTATGTGATTATTAGCAGTGGCAGTGTCCACTGATGCATTCAGTTTGCCAATGTACAGTACTATAAGAAGGGTACAGCTTGACAGCTTGCTGAAGCCTATACAGGGCATTCAGAAATTTCGGTCATTGATTTAACATGATTTGAAAATTAAAGACCTCACAGCTTACAATGTATATCAGAGCAAAATCCAAGCCATGATGTCAAAGGAACTGCCTTTAGAGCTCAGAGATAGGATTGTTGCAAGGAACAAGATTTCTGCTGCGCTGAAGGTTCTCAAGGGCACAGTGGTGCAGTGTGTATTTTTTTGAACTTGCTAAATATCCAACACTTTAGATTTATACTTATGACAACTTGGCTAACTTTGCTGTACTGTACTTACTTTATTTTGTAGGCATGACTTGAGGGGGCTCCTCTTAGGTTTACAATCAGCTGTTGATCTGATTGAGCCTGGACCCATTGGCAACTGTGTAAATGTAGTAAGGTCCAGGGTGCTACAATGTGCTTTGAGGACCTTCAACAGACGGGCATTTAATCCATATAAACAACTAGATGTCGTATTTGTGGATTCATTCGGAACTGGTGAGGGGTCTGTTGATACTGGTGGTCCTACCCGGGAGTTTTCCGGCTACTGATGAAAGATCTTCTGGAGTCACAATACTTTGTTGGACCCCAGAACTGTAAGAACCTTGCTCTTGATTCCCTTGGTGGGTATATTTTTTGTAAAATATTATAAAAGATTGATTGATTATTTGATAGACTGAAATTTGACTGATTGATAGATAGAACCACAGACCTGCCAACTCCTTTTGCGTAGCATGTACGAATTTTGATCTCAAAGTACCTTGGTATGATTTGTCAATCAAGTACGCAAAAACCTGGTGATGACTCTGTGCACACACAATACTCAAATGAAGCAATAGCAAAACAAGAGTAATTCAACAGGCCCAATTCATATTGCAGGCCCATTAGAAAGAGTGCGAATCATAAGGGACACAAAATACTGCTCCAGAACTGAGTTTGACACCCCTGACCTGAAAGGATAGTTCACCCAAAAATAACAATTCTGTCATCATTTACTCACATTTCGAGTTGTTCCACATCTGAGAGAATAAGTAATTCATGATAGAATTTTCATTTTTGTGTAAACTATCCCTTTAAGGTAAACATGTTGTTTTGGGGTAGATGTGGACAGTTGAAATAAAGAACAAATGATCATTTGGATTTGACGATCATGTGGGTGCCACTTGCATGCTAAGATGAGGAAAGGCCACCCTGCAAGTAAATATCTAACTGAAGTTTGAGGGTGCTTAACCAGACTTGCAGTGCTGGTGTCAAAGATCACACTTTAACAGGTTGAGCGGTGAAACAAGGCTCAGTACCATCATCTTTTGTGGTGTGGGTAGGGGTGTGTGATATCACAAAAGTTCACTCATGACGGCGAAATAGCCCTGTGGTTAGTGTGCCAACATATAGTGCCATTGCAAAAAAATTACATAAAACCTTACGATTATTCTTCTTTTAAATGGTGGTCTTCATTTCAATTGTAGGCTTATCCAGAGGAACATACAAGGTGTTGGGGATGATAATATCAGTCTGCCTTGTCCATGCTGGAGTGGGACCTTGTGTGTTGTCCAGATGGCTGTTTTCACAGCTCTCAGGGATCCCTTCTCCACCAGTGACCATAGCAGAGGTCCATGACACAGAGCTGCATAACCAGCTGGACAAGGTACGATAGAAATCTGTTTTTAGTCTTTTTGATCTCTAAATCGAATCTGTAATGTGACGAACACCTTAACTGCAAGGCGTTTTTGGTGTGTGTCCGTCCGTCTCTCTCTCTCTCTTTCTCGTCTTACTAACTTTCAGATCCAAAGGGCAATAACTATTACAGAGGCCCACACAGCCATGGTAGAAGCTTCAGACAGCCTCAACATGCTTAGTGCATTTTCAACTCTTGAAGAAAGACATGATCTTATCAATGCAGCACTGAAATACTATTTAGAGGGGAGGATGGCGATGCCTCTCAAACAGTAAGATTAACTACTTCATCACCAATGTTTTGTTAGTACATATGCTCATGTTAAAATTAAAGGTAAACACAACTTTCACTGTAGGAGTCAATTTTTAAAAACACTCAAATGTGTTGCATCTCAAATAATGATCAACTCTACTGATGATTAAGAAAGATTTGATTCTGACAACATATGTACTTGTTGTTTGAAAGACTGAAAGCAGGACTGGAGACGTTGGGGGTGCTAGATGCCATAAAAGAGCACTCTTCAATTATGGAGGAACTCTTTTGTGGTGGCCCCCCTCCTTTGTCAGCTGCCTCCTTGCTGGTTCTCTTTAGCATTCATTACTCCCTGAAAGGAAGTAACAGGAGAGCCGTGGAGAAACTTGCTGTTACCCACTGGCACGAAGTTGCAGGTGTAATGATGCACTCGTAGAGTAAGGATCCATTTGCAGCTTTATTGGGGACAAAGTCGTACAGGCAAACACAATATCACAGTCCAGGCAAAGGATAATCCAGAAGCAGGCGTAAATCGGGGCAGGCGGCAAACTCTCGTATATTCCAATAAGTAGAGCACAATGTTCAGGGTAGGTAGCGGAAATCCACACAGGAGATAAAACAGTCCAAGGGTCATACACGGGTAAGCTTAACTGGAATAACCGCTCGGCATTGTCAACCATTGCCAAACAAGACTTGGTACAGAGTGAGAGTCAAGGTGAGCCCTAAATAGCTCTCCGAATAAGGTTCAGGTGCAAGGGTGATCAGAGTCAGGCATGTGGGAATTGTAGTTCAAAAGAGATTCAGAATTCAGGAGATGGCTCCCTCTGGTGGCCAACGGAGGAATCGGCGGAAGCCTCATTCGTAACAGCAGGTGAGTCAGTGTTATTTTAATTTTAGCATATAGTTTTGTTATTGATTATATTGGCAAGGTATACTATTAAGTAGATATATGTACCTCTAATTTTTGAAAAGCATGGAAAATAAATGGGGTGTCCTACAGTAGTGAAGGGAACATAGTTAGTGGCGATTCACATTTCGTGCCTAAAACTGCACAGAAAAACGCCAGCTGCACTGCTTTCTCCTTTTTTCCCAAAACGCCTAGGAGTTTGCACTCTCCTGGAGGAGATATGAACAAATGATATATGGATATTATATGCAATGAAAATACCTTGCAATAACTCTGCTAATAGATTTATTTATGCTGTGATCTTTTGTGTTTCCATCTTCACTGAGCTTGTTTATATTGGTTCTTGTCACATGACCTGCAGTACACATTTGGCATTCTGAAAAGTTGAAATGTTTATGTGCATGCCACACCGTATAAACGTCGCGACCGCATCGCTTCCTATGTGCGCACGCATGCCTCATGTCTACATTTAAAATAACAAACATGCGCGCAAAAGACGCAAAATGTGTCCTTAGTCTTACAGTAGGTTGTTACAGTGCAATATGTTATATATCATTTAACACATGAAAATAGTAAACCAAAATCAAAGACAAAATATGCTTGTTTGCTTGTTATGCATGTTTCCTGGGGTGTTGCTGTGCAGTTGTGGAAAGGATTTCCATGTTGGGGTGTTGCTACGTGGTTGCTGATATCTAATGCTATTATTTGCATAAAAGCACATTTTAAAACTAAAACAATAACTGTAATCTCACCCAGGAAATAAATAACAGGCCAGAAAAAGACAAGACAACACTGCTGTTGTTTTTTTATGGAATAACAACTTGAAGATTCAATTTTAGATCAAAAGCAGCACCACCAGTGTTAGATATTTTGTGCGCATAAACAGTCTTCTATCCCTTTCTTTTTACGGCGCTGGAAGAACCAAATAAGTGACACACACTTAAGGGTATATCTTAGTTGATTCTCATTTAATATTACATAAACAGAGGCTTTTATTCAACAATGCATCCTTTAGAAATGGAAAGAAGAGTTTAATCGAAGCACAGACAGTTTGTCTCATTCGTTATCAGAATGGAAAGTACAGGCCCTCAGATGACAGAGACAAAAACATGTATAAAGTTCATTATAAGCAAATAACAATTTAGAACCTCAATCAAAAGAGCCATTTATATTTAACAACCAGCTAAGTACAGCTACAAGCATTTACATGTGTATATGTTTGGTTAGTCTCTTTTTTGATATTTGTATAGAAATGTTATAATTTCATAGAAGTATACGTCATCGTGACATGTATCTCCAACCTCAGTCAATTTGGAGAAACAACAAGGGGAGGTTAGTAGTTTCAATAAACAGCATCATCCACCTCAAATAATTAATAACAAATATGTTTTGGAATCTCTTTGTCAAAATCAGTTCACCTGACTAGAAAACAATCTGGGTAAATATGCGTTTAACACAACACATTCATGTATGTGCTAAGGGGTCAAATATAAGGTTCCAGTTGTAGGTGTTAATGGTTAGAATTTTTGTGTTTCCCTTTTTCTTTTTTAATTGATGCTTTGATTTTATGTTGCAGATGGAGATGCAGCTGTGGAGGTGGATGGTGGGGACAAAATTACAGTCACCCTACAGGATGTGCTTGTGTTTGCTTCAGGGGCATCTGCCATACCTGTATTTGGATTCAAAGAGAATCCAAATAGAATATTTCTTCATGAGAACATAGATGGCAACCGGCGGATGTTCCCTGAAGCAAACACATGCACTATGACTTTAAAGTTGCCCGTTGGGCAGGAATATGAAGACTTTTGTCATTTTATGACAACTGGTATAATTCAATCGCCAATGTTTGGGGTAGCATAAAAACCAGTTCTCCCAACCTTTATCGGTCTTGCCATTGCTGATAGCTCCCTGTTGTTGTTGTTATTGCTGTTATTTTTTGTTTTTATTTTATTCTTATGTATCATTGCTTATTTGACTATTTTAACTTTTATGACATAGCTGTACTCAAGAGTCTTATATAACATAACTGTACTTGAAGAATATGTAATACGTTACAATACTGCAACAACAGTAATATGGAATTAAAAATCTGGACCTCATCAGTTTTAATAACACTTAGTAAAATGTATTTTCACTGGAAATTGTACATAAGTCATTAAACTTAATTTCTCTGAATGTAGTCTGGTGTACTTGTATTTCCTTACATTGTGGGGACCAAATATCCCCACATGTATACTAATATCAGTACATTTTGGCCTTGTATGGACATTTTTAGGTCCCCTGTGGAAACAATCTTATACATTAGACAGAATGATTTTTCAAAATGTAAAAACTGGTGTTAGGGGTATTAGTTTATGGCGACTGCATATATGGTTTGTACAGCATAAAAAAATCATTACGCCTATATGGAATGTCCTGGGATACCAATTTGTTTGAGTGTGTGTGTGTTTTCCTAAGTGCAGGATACAACTTTAACTTACATTATATACATTGGTAAGGAATAGGACCAGCATGGATGCCAAGACCACAATCATGCAGAAAGTTATTTCAAAATATTCAAATATTATTCCATGATTAATGAGTTGCTACAAATGTTACAAGTGCTGAATCCGAAATCGCGCCCTACTCCCTCAAATAGAGCACTGTACAACCGATGTACACTAAACTGCTTTTATAAACTATACATTTTATTGATTTATTAAATTTTACTACACACGTTATTACAGCAGCATTTTTTTTACGTAAATCCATTACTCTGTTTCTATAGTAGTCGGAAGTTTATAAGTGTAAAGAAAATCTACATTTACAAAGAAAAAACAGGAAAAACATACAGTAGCCAGGGGGTGAAGAAAGGGAAAATAAGATACAAAATATAATGAAAAAATGAATTAAATAAAAACATAATTTTTTTTACATACCTTAATACTTAGCTTTCATGTTTACCACGCAGCCCTTTAACTCAAAAGAAATCCTCATATATAACGTTTTAGAATAATGATCTCACAATGTATTTTGAAAACCTTCTGCTCATGAGATCTCAACACCAAAAGCTTATAAAAACAATAAAAGAATTTAAACTTTTCAAGCTTATGATCTTTGTATCTACCCTGAAGGCATCTTGAATAAACGGTTTCATATTCATAGGATCGTACCTGCATGGGGAGATAGCTGTAGAAAAACAAACCGACAGAGAACGAGCTCAGCCTATTGCCTATATAGCATTTATTTATAGAGACATACAGGCATCTAGTGGCTACAACTTTTCATTACAGAAAGATTAACTTCACTTCTTTCCACCAGACTATGAAATTGTTCACACATTTTATGACATCAGAAAAACAAATCAATCTTTTGACAGGACTTCTCTTCACTCTTCTTTCTGACTCTTACAAATATTTACTATGGTTTTACTACAGTTAAAATTGAAAAACTATGGTTTTACTACAGTTAAAACTAAAAAACCATGGTTACTGTAGTAAAAACATGGTTACAACAAAATAATCATTTTGAAAACCATAGTTTTGCTAAAAACCATATTTAACGATGGTTACTGTAGTAAAACCGTGGTTTTGCCATAAGTAATCAATGCACCAAAAAAACATGGTTACTACACTTGTACCACAAATAAAACATGGTTAATTTTCGTAAGGGCCGAATACCAGCTTGATGTCACATTCTTGGGTCGTCCTATTTGAAGTAAAATTTCTAAACCAACAGCAGTTATTTAATGGAAAGTTCCTACAAGCAACAGTAATATCACAATGTTTTTACACAGTTACCATTAACCACTCAAAACTCTGCATGCAATGCCACATAAAAGACAGACAATTATTGGACATTATGTCTTTTCTGACGCAGTCCCTACCATTACACTTTATTCACAGCAATAACAACAACAGCAACAATACAATAACATACTAGTTAATATAAGTTATACTACTATAAAGGCAAACATGTATTATTTTTTTCCAGTACAAGATTACTTCAGACCTACTTTATATCTACTATGAGCAGGTATTGCATATAGTTTGCTTAAAATATTTATTTATATAAAAAATAGAATGGCTTGTAATTTTTTGCTTTACAATACAGGCACTGGGATTAATTTATGCAGTTTGTTTCAGTCTGTAGATCCTCTTGTGGAGACTCTGAAACTTCTCGCTGGACCTGAGACATGCATCATCTGTTGCTATGAGCAACGCACCATTGGTGTTAATCCTGAGATAGAAAAGAGATTCTTTGAGGTAAGGGATTCAAAACAGTAACAAACCTGTCAGTGAACTTGGTCCAATGTTAGATCAACTAGTGGCAATTTTTGCAGATGTTTTCATCCACTTTTGATTTACAGTGCATTCAATATATGCAGTTGCAAGAAAAGAAAGTGAACCATAGTTAATTTTCTGGTGTTCTGCTTAAATTGGTCATGATCTGATCTTCACCAAAGTCACAACTATGAACAAACACAATATTTCTTCTTTGGTGAAGATCAGATCACGTTTCATGACGAGTTTTAAAAGAACACCAGGAAACTGTCAATGGTTCACTTGCAACTATACAATTTATTATTATGTTCTGGGATTGAACCCGTGATCTTTGCATTGCTTACGCAAAGCTCTACCAAGTGAGCTACAGGAACACCCCATACAATGATGTAGATGCAATATATTTAAATGTATGAAATATGAATTAGATGTCTTTTAAGGTTAATAATATACTGTACTTGTTTTCTTGCTCCATGACTGTGTGTAACAGCTTTTTCTGCAAGACTTTCCCAATCAGAAAAGGTCCCACCAGAAAAACAAGACCCAGAGTTCAGCAGTCCTGACATTCATCTCCTCCATCTGCGACGAAAAGCTGTCTAACACCCTCAAGCATTATTTTAGATTTGACTGAGAACCATATGACCATAGTTTTCAGTCAGTCTTTACCAGCTCGTAAATTGTAAAACTTTTCTGTTACGTCGGCTCAATACCACAGGCCGATGCCGCGCTTATCTGCCTGCGCGTGCACATTCATCTTCCCACCACTGAGGCGGATGTTTTCAGGTAAGTTTTTGCTTGAGGTAAAAATCGTATTATATTGTTAATTATTTGACTCTAAAAGTTGCTAGTTAAGCACCCAGTGTACTACAGCATAGGTACAGAGAGACTGTAGTCCACAACCAACTTTGACTTTAGCCAACGGTCATGGACCGTAAGGTTAGCCGTTTACTGTCGATGGCTTAAAGAGTAAATAGCTTCTGATTTTTAAGGGTCTACTTTGGTTTATTGAGTGTCCGACAACAGGTTTATGTACATACATGGTGTAAAAACACTATTATTTCGTAATAATAAGCGTTTTTTATTACCTTACTTTTTGACTGACTCTTAAATGATTCGTTCCGCGATTCATCGGTCTAATCCCCGCCTTTCCGCTAGCGTAGTCTGATGTGATTGGTCAGATTGTCTAGTCTAATGTGATTGGTCAGATGGTCTAGTCTGATGTGATTGGTCAGATGGTCTAGTCTGCTGTGATTGGTTTAGCGCGTGTGTTCAAGTTTTCGCGAGCAGGCGGGGACTATTTCTAGAGACGTAGCTACACGGAGGATAAAGACTCGGACTGGTCACGACTCGTTCGCGTGATTCAGAGTCGACTCCCATTTTTACAAGCTAATAACTTTGTTATTCGTTCACCTTCGGATTTACAACTTTGGCAGACTGCTTACTTTCAAACACGGCAACATTACACAATGCATGAAATGTATTGTTTATGATCTCGTGGAATGTACTCTTTAACGTTAAGTGTTACCACAATATAAACACTAATTAAGTTACCATATGTTTTAACATTATTTTATAGCTGACTTGACCTAGCTGTCATGTTTCTCAGTGTGAAATATTGGAATAATTGGCATAAAATAGCAAGTGTGTCCATTGTTTATGCTGTGGATGCGCATTACCATTTGCTATAACGTTAACCGACTACTTTAGCTGAGATAACATAAAGCTTTCAAATATGTTGATATTTCGAGAAAACTTGTTCAGTTTTTTGTCTTTTTATATGTAACAGTGTTGCATGGTTCGCGTTTACATTTGCCCATGTAAGTTTCGATGACTAATCGCACTAGACGAAGATCGGACAGGACGGGATTTACGTGGATTTCCATTGGCTCCATTGCTTCTTTCTCTGTGCTGCCTGAGTGCGTCTCCAGCTGCACAGTGAATTGTGTATTGTGTATTGTATTGTGTGATATATGTAATATGCATCAGCAAGAAGTATTTAATGTAAAAAGTACTAGATATCATACTGGCAATGATTGTGAAAAACCTGTTATTTTAGTGCCAGGCAAGGCTGTTTAACATGATTAAACATACTACACCACTTTGTTAAGAGTTGGACTCATGACCAGAAGGTTGCTGGTTCGATTCTCAGGTCTGGCGGGTAACGGCTGAGGTGCCCTTGAGCAAGGCACCTAACCCCCACTTGCTTACTATACAAAAATGTACAAATGTATAGTACAATGTAATGTCGGGTATAAAAGCGTCTGCCAAATGCAGAAATGTAAAATGTAAATGTTAACGTTGTTTTTCGGTGATTAAAAAGAACTAATTTTAGTGATACACAACATGACGCAGATAGGACGGCAGGTCAGTTACACACATGAATATATGCATAGCATTGTGGGATATAAACGAAATGGTATAGCTGTCACAAAGGAGAAAATTCCATGTGGTCCTATTTGACTGAGTTTCTTTTGGACCTGGTCTTAACACAAACAGCTGTAAATTAGACTTTTTGATCATGTTTATGCTTGTCTCTGTTTCATACAGGCTCCCAATACGTTCAGTAATAATCCTGTCCTTACAGAAATGATTAGCAATTGTTTATAACTGTGTGGTCTAGTCAGAAATAAGAATTTGAGTGTGCTTGTAGGATTTTAGTTTAAAACATCACAAATACAAACACAATTTGCAATCTGTTTACTGTATTTATTTACCTATAAAAGATATAGGTTTGATCCAAGATGGCGGCGCGATCACATCGCGAGGCTCAGGCTCTCTCCAGATTCTGCAATTTTGTGGTATTTTTCTTGCTCATCTCGGGTCTGTTCGTGCAGAACAGCTGTGCCTTTACATCGTACACCCGACATGAGCTTTTGGATATTGGTTTGCGACTTCCTGACAGTTTTATCGACAACCTTCAACTCCTTCCTGAGATCGCCAGAACAACCGAGGCCGCTCACTCTACCCGGCCGGGCGGAAGTGCTCGCAGGCGGCGTCGAGATCGTAAACAAAGGCGGGGGAAGCGCGGAGGACTAAGAGCTAAGCTAAAGCTAACACCACACCGGCTCTCTTTACCCAGCATTTTCCTCGCCAATGTTCGGTCACTGGTGAACAAAATGGAGGAGATTCGACTCAGCATCACTTACAGCAAGAGACTTTTTAACTGTAATGTTATGATCTTCACGGAAACATGGCTACACAGCGGCATACCGGACAATGCTATTGATTTAGCAGGACGCCACACACTCCGGGTGGATAGAACGTTAGATGGCTCCGGTAAGACCAGAGGTGGTGGATTGTGCATTTACATTAACAAAGCTTGGTGCACGAACTCTGTTATTGTCGGAAAACATTGTTCAGCTAACCTTGAGTTTCTCATGGTTAAATGTAGACCGTTTTATCTGCCACGGGAGTTCACTTCCACCATTATAACTGCAGCCTACATTCCCCCGGATGCTGATGCCAAGCTTGCTATGAAAGAACTTCATGCAGCCATCAGTAAACAACAGACTGCTCACCCGGAAGCTGCGTTTATTGTTGCGGGAGATTTTAATCATTCAAACTTAAAGTCAGTTCTCCCCAAATTTCACCAGCATGTTTCCTGTCACACCAGAGGAAACAAAACCTTAGACCATGTTTACACAAACATGGCTGAAGCTTACGTTGCGACCCCCCTCCCCCACCTGGGACAGTCAGATCACCTTTCTTTGTTTCTCACCCCCAAGTATTCACCCCTCATCAATCGTGTGAAGCCATCAGTGAAGACCATCAAAGTGTGGCCTGTGGGGGCAGATTTCACACTCCAGGAAAGGTTTCTACACACAGACTGGAGTACATTTGCTTCTCAGGCCACCAGTGGCTCTCACACGGACATTGACTGCTACACCTCTTCTGTACTGGATTACATCAACACCACCATAGACAATGTTACCACTCAGAAACAGATCATCACGTACCCAAATCAGAAGCCATGGATGAACAAGGAGGTGCGCCTCCTGTTGAAGGCACGCAATACTGCCTTCAGATCAGGTGATGCACAAGCCTACAGCACATCCAGAGCTAACCTGAAGAGGGGCATCAAAGAGGCCAAGCACTGCTATAAGCTAAAGGTAGAGGAGCACTTTTCCAACTCCGACCCTCGACGCATGTGGCAAGGCATCCAGGCCATCAGTGATTACAAACCCACCCACTCCACCCCCGCAGCCACTGATGTCCTCTTCCTGAACGAGCTTAATGACTTTTATGCTCGCTTTGAGAGGGACAATAGAGAAACTGCCACCAAGCTCAAACCCTCAGTTGATCACCCTCCAATCACACTCTCCTCCATAGACGTCTGCAATGCACTGAGCCGGATCAGTGCGCACAAAGCCGCTGGACCAGACAACATCCCTGGACGCGTACTCAGGGCATGTGCTGAGCAGCTTGCTGGGGTTTTCACTGACATCTTCAACCTGTCTCTTGCCCAAGCAGCTGTGCCAACATGCTTTAAATGCACCTCCATTGTGCCAGTGCCAAAACACTCCAGCCCAAAGTGCCTCAACGACTACCGCCCTGTAGCACTGACACCCATTGTCATGAAGTGCTTTGAGCGGCTGGTCCTGGCACACCTGAAGGACTTTCTACCATCCACATTGGACCCACACCAGTTTGCTTACCGCAGCAATAGGAGCACAGAAGATGCAGTTTCCATGGCACTGCACTCTGTGCTCACACATCTGGACAATAAGAACACCTATGCACGTATGTTGTTTGTTGACTTCAGCTCAGCATTCAACACTATCATCCCATCCAAGTTAATATCCAAACTTGAAGACCTGGGCATTAACACCTCCCTATGCAATTGGATTATGGACTTTCTGACCAACAGACCACAGCAGGTGAGATCAGGCTCCATCTGCTCCACCACTATCACACTCAACACTGGTGTACCACAGGGCTGTGTGCTAAGCCCCTTCCTCTACTCCCTCTTCACCTCCGACTGCAAGCCTGTGAACGGATCTAACTCCATCATCAAGTTTGCGGACGACACTACGGTGATTGGTCTCATCAGCAACAACGATGAGACGGCCTACAGGGAGGAGATCCAGCACCTAGCCTCATGGTGCAACAGCAATAACCTGCTCCTTAACACCTCCAAGACAAAGGAGCTCATTGTGGACTTCAGGAAAGAGTCAAGAGGCACACATGACACCATCCACATCAATGGGATGGCTGTTGAACGTGTCTCCAGTTTCAAGTTCCTGGGGATCCACATCTCGGAAGACCTGTCCTGGACTACCAACACCTCCAGCCTGGTCAAGAAGGCTCACCAGCGCCTCTTCTTCCTGAGAACACTAAAGAAGAATCGGCTGTCCTCGGCTATCCTGGTGAACTTCTATCGCTGTGCAATAGAAAGCATCCTGACCAACTGTGTCACAGTCTGGCATGGGAGCTGCTCTGTTGCAGAGCGCAAGGCACTGCAGCGGGTGGTGAAAACCGCCCAGCGCATCACAGGGACTCCACTTCCATCCATGGAGGACATCCAGAGGAAACGCTGTCTGCGTTAAGCTCGCAGCATTCTTAAGGACTCCTCTCATCCCGCTCACAGACTGTTTTCTCTCCTGCCCTCCGGCAGGCATTTCAGGTGCCTCCGGACCAGGACTAGCAGATTAAAGAACAGCTTTTTTCCCAGAGCTGTCTCTTTATTGAACTCTGCCCCTCACTGATCCCACTGCCCCTCATATACTACTACACTCTCCCACCCCCCCCCCCCCCCATTGCACACCTGACTTCACTTGTTATTTGCACTAATGGACTGTCTATACATAACATTTATGTTCATTTGCACTACCAGACTGCTCATTTGCACTGCCAACTGTTCATTTACAGTACCGACTGTTTACTATGCATCTTGCACTCCTACACTTTAACTGAAATATGCAATAACTTCTTCCACTGCACTGTTACTTAGATAGCTTCTGTCCATAATTTATTTGCACTACTCTATATTCATCGCACTGCTGCTCACCATAGCCTAACTTATTGTATACATCCACCTGTAAATTTCTGTTTATAGTAATAGCCATCTGTACATTATGTTCATAATACATATCCATCTGTAAATCTCTGTTTATAGTAATAGCCATCTGTATATTATGTTCATAGTATATATCCATCTGTAAATCTCTGTCTATAGTAATAGACATTTGTATATTATGTTCATAGTATATATCCATCTGTTAATTTCTGTCTATAGTTAGAGACATCTGTAAATCATGGTCATAGTACATTTCCATCTGTAAATTACTTCTGTAATATTTATTTATGTAATTTATGCAACCACTGTATATCCTGCACTTGCTGCTATTGCACTTCTGGTTAGACCTAAACTGCATTTCGTTGCCTTGTACTTGTACATGTGTAATGACAATAAAGTTGAATCTAATCTAATCTAATCTAATATGCAGCCTGCCAAATTAAAATGCATTGTATACAAGTAAGGAATAATTGACGATGGGCTGTTGAATTCTTAGAAAATAATTTAGTTCTGAGGAGGTTTAAGATCAATGGAAAAGGTAGGGGTTGTTAAAGGGAGAGCGAGGGGTGTTATTTTAGTATGGAATGTAAAAGGTTGTAATGTTTGTATTGTGTATACTCATGCACACCCCACACATTATTGTACCTCAATAATTTCTTGCAATCTCAGTTCTTAGGAATGGTGCCCTGACGTACAGCACAGAGGATGAGCTGGAAAAGGCAATACAAAACCAAAGAGCCAAGATGGACTTGGCATGCCGTGGAGGCAGAGATCACACTTAAGGTGAGCTGTTAAGTAAAGGTGAGCTGATTGAACTACAGCTGTGGTTTCGACTCGTGCTAAGGCAGTGCAGTTTGAATGTAGGTTGTGAATTAAAAACAACAAAAACAGAGAGGCTACGTTCACACTGTCAGTTTTTAGGATTGACAACAGTATTTAGTTACAGGTGTGAGTCACAAAAGCCACGTTCATACAGTGCCAAAATACGGTTGTCATACCTGTATTTGAAGAAGAAGCCCTGCTGTGGGAACGGGAACCGTACTGGACAACAAGTTGTCTAAGTCATAACCATAATTTTCTGTCACTGTGTTAATGTACAGAGCATGAAAACGACTGCAAACCGCGCTACATTACCTCAGTGTTATGCACAGTCGTTCTTCTTACATTAAATAGCAGCACTAATGCAAAACTATGTAAGCGTTCATAGACACCAGTGTAATGTCAGCCCTCTTATGTAAAAATACTGTACGCAGATGAATATTGCACACATATGAATATTTGCGTTTGTTGTGCAATAAGTGGAATATTGCATTATGACAATATAAAACCTTAAAAGGGATATTAAACGTTTGCTAGAGTGTTACGTGTATAATTATTGCAATTGCAATATTTACGTCATGTCACTATGGTTACAGGCAGCGCATGCAGATAGAATACGGGCGTGAGTTCGGTTGCTTGTTCATACAGACAGTATACAAGCCGCTCTGTGAAGAGGACATTTTGGCTACGTTCACACTGTCATTTTTTAGGATTGACAACTGTATTTACTTACAGGCGTGAGTCTCGAAATGTCCTGTTCACACAGCAGCTTACAGTTGTGGCTTGTATACTGTCTGTATGAACGAGCAACCGAACTCACGCCCGTAATCTATCTGCACGCACTGCCTTTAACCATAGTGACACGACGTTAATATTGCAATGGACTTAGCGGTGTATAAAATTAGACGAATGTTACACATACCATCGTGCAAAGACGACTTTACAAGAGGATTTGCATGTTTAAAGTTTATTTTAATCTGCAAAATAATCTGCAAAACTGACGGCAATTGCACGTTTTACCAAGTCAACCACTCACCGGAAGTCCCATCAGTACATGCAGGATCTTACAAAAGTAGTTTTATGACCGCTGAGGTGCCGCCATCAGCTGGTGAACAATTAAACTGAAACAACAGCAGCTTTCTAAACACATATATCATACACTTAACGTTATATTAAGCATTTAATTATACATGTAACACTCTATCAAACGTTTAATATCACTTTTAAGGTTTTATATTTTCATAATGCAATACTCCATATATCTCACTTATTGTGCAACAAGCGCAAATATTCATATGCGTGCAATATTCATCTGCGTGCATTATTTTTACATAACAGTGCTGACATTACACTGTGGTGTCTATGAAGCATATACAATATCGCATTAGTGCTGCTATTTAATGTAAGAAGAAAATGTTGTCCAGAACGGTTCCTGTTCACACAACTGGGCTTCTCAGTAAATACTGTTGTGTATTTGTACAGGTGTGAGTTTGCGGTTGTCACACTGGTAAATAACTGAACTGCGTGTGAACACAACCGTATTAAGGACTCAAATACAGATGTGACAACCGTATTTTGGCGCTGTGTGAACGTGGCCAGAGATTTGTTACTTTGCAGTTTAACTGTAAATACTCGTAAGCTACACTGATGCTGCTCAGTTCATTACACATCTCAAAGGTGTCAAACTTTTTCAATCAAAGACAGCAACATTTACATTTTCCTTACATTTACATTTTATTGATTAATGTGTCAAACTGTAATATAATATAATGAATAAAATGCATTTGCCAAAACAAGGGATTTTTTGTATTCAGCTATTGTCATTTAGATCATATAGGATCATTTAGGTCCAAGCAAACAGACCCAGTGACTAGTACAGACAGTTAGATGCTGAGCAGAGAAATTCTCTGTTTGTAGTTCAGTAGTATTCATGTCCAATGAGGTGAAATTATCTGCACATCTTGTCCTTAGCAAAATAGGGACTGTCCTTAAACTGGTGAAATACAAACGCTCTACAGCATTTGATGCAGACGTCAGATTGTTGAAGCACTTGATCTGGCTAAAGGAAACCGTTAGAATGTCCCCATTTTCTTCAACTTCTTCAAGTCCTAACTGCTTTTTTTGGCAATGTTTTTCTCTTTTACAGGGTGCCAGAAAGAATACATCTCTACTCTGGGACTATTGCTTCTTCTCCTGGAGGTCTTTTTGGTATCATTACAGTGTATGAAATTGAATCATGTCTGTTCATTATACCAGAGACTGGTCAAACAATCTATCTAACCCATCTAACCTATCAACCGACCTATCTTACCTATCAACCCATCTAAACTTTCAACCACCTATCTAACCCAACTAACCCATCTAGCCTATTACCCACCTATCTAACCCAATCAAGCTATCAACCAACCTATCTTACCCATCTAATTTATCAATCCATCTAAACGATCAACCCATTTATCTAACCTAATCTAACCCACCTATGTAACCGATCTACCAAACTAACTACCCCATCTAACTAACTTATCCATTTTTTTTTTTTTATGTAATAAGTTTACATTATATGAAGTTATTTTTAAGTATATAATAAGTTTGAAGTTATATTTAAGTATATGTTAAATGTTAGGTTACATCAAGTACTAGGTCAGTTTACAATAGCAGATTATTATATAACAGTTATTCTACTGGATGGAATGTAGACAAGTACTCACCTATAATACAACTATACTATACCCTTTTTTTTGTGATTGGGGTGAAGCTTTCCTATAACATATAGAGAAAATGATGTTTAGAATATGTATATATATATAATGAATAAATAAATGATTCTTACAACTGTACACCCAAAAGGCTTTACAATCATACCAGTGTGTAGCATCCACTTGGATGACGTGAATATAAGATAAGCAATATAAATTAAGCAGGATTATTTAAGTTAAGCAATTGTGAATGAGGATAAATATGGAAGTGTGTAATGTGTTATTCTCAGTGCTTCTGGTTGGTCATCATCATTATAAAACTGTACCAATATGAAAAGTACAGGTGACCTGTGAGAGTATGTTTACTTACCTACACCACTCCATGAAACCACTTGTGTTTTAAGAGCTTCTGTAGACTGGCTCTGTGGACTGTTCTTTTAATCATACACTTGTACAGGAAAGTACAGAATACTGTACAAGAGGATTGATAAGAGACCTAGTTAGTTATACACATTCTGTTCATGTGACTCTCTAATGTTCTCATGTATGTTATATTATTGCTTTTTTCTCACCTCTGGAAAAACTAGAGTCCAAGTTCTGTGTTCTGGCACCTTTGCGTTTGTTTGTTTTGGTTTTGGCTTTTCTTGGAGAAGAAGGGCCTGAGACTGAAACAGAAACAGCCCGAGCGCTTTGAGATGACTCGGGCTTCGCCTCCTCAGGTTCGGCCACCTGTTTTGTTTTTGTGTCTGCTGTCTCTGGACTGGATGGGCCTGATACTGACACTGACTCTGTCTGATCATCAGGCTCTTGAGCAGCTGACCCTTGACCCTCCATTGGGGGATCAGAGAAGTCCCCGTCTTCAACGTAGACGCAGCAGCAGGCACGTCTGATCACCCGCCCTGATTTCTGGAAGAAATCACGGATGGCCTTCTTTGTTCTTGTTCCTATTCCTAACAAAAGAGATAGAGAAACACATTTATGACTCGAAAAACGATAAGCAAATCAAATATTTACATGTTTGTATCCTGTAAACTGAATATTATTATCAGAATGTAGGCAGCTTTGTCTTAAAATATATATTTCACTAGTTTATAAAAACGAATGCGCAATAAAATCTGTAAGAACATCGTAGATGTCATTGGGATTATATTGTTGCAGTTACCCGGGATGTATGTAATCGCACCAATTTAACATTTTAAACACAAAACCAGATGCAATACAAATGGAGAGGGGATGGCTCTTCATAAAACAGTTCTCATATTTTCATTTACATGTGGACATTTATGAGGAATATTGACCATTATATGGACGTGACAATTCACTTAATATGAAAATCATGCTTTAAAGATGAAAATAAATCATCCTTCATGGTTAGGTTAGCTTTGCACGGAATTGTCCTTTTAAATGTTAAAAACAAGTGTTTGTAGTTTTGCAGATTTGTACAAAAGATGAATTAGGTATAAAGCACCACTTTTAGTTTCGAAGCAATTTTAAAACACTGATTTATGTTAACGACAACGAACTGTATTTTTTTAATCAAATCTGACTCGTCGTTTGTCATTTCAAATGAATAATAAGAAAATTATTACTTGACTTCAAATATAATTTAGTCACTTAACCTGGTGGGATGATGTTCTCCACAGAATCTCTCCGGATGATGTTCACTCCACCATCGGTCATCGACGCCGTACTGACCGCAACTTGAGTATCTGAAATCAGCTGAGTGCTGTTGAAGTGTCCTACTGTCTCCATGACTGAAGCTGAAAGCATATTTAACCCGTCAAACTATACAACTGTCGACCGTTTATCTGACTGATTCCAGTCACCTGCTCAGATGATCGTCGCTCGCGCTCAGATTGTCAACAAACAAACCACTGGAACGCGCGCGAGTCAGTGCTACGTAATCACATGACGCAACAATGCTCAGAATGTTTTAAATGTAAACTAAGGCACAACTACATGTAGATGTAGCGATCGTGTTAGGCAGTAGCTAACTTTTATTTAGGCTTCTTATTTTAGCTAACTACAAGTTTATTTTTTATTTACTTATTTTAGCTAATTACAAGTTTATTTTTTATTTACTTATTTTAGTTGACTACAAGTTTATTTTTTATTTACTTATTTTAGCTAATTACAAGTTTATTTTTTATTTACTTATTTTAGTTGACTACAAGTTTATTTTTTATTTACTTATTTTAGTTAACTACAAGTTTAATTTTTACTTACTTATTTTAGCTAACTACAAGTTTATTTTTTATTTACTTATTTTAGCTAATTACAAGTTTATTTTTTATTTACTTATTTTAGTTGACTACAAGTTTATTCTTTATTTACTTATTTTAGTTAACTACAAGTTTAATTTTTATTTACTTATTTTAGCTAACTACAAGTTTATTTTTCAATGTTTTTATTTTTTATTACATTCCACATTCCACTTATTTGTAATGTATGTATTGTCATTCAGTATTTATTACAGTATACTCCAGTTTATTATAGTCATTACTACACAGTTGTGTAATGTGTACGACAGTATTCTACAGTAAATTCATAAACTGCAATAAATACTGTAGTGTAATTTTAGGATTTGAGCTTAATGAGAGTTTTGTAAATGTACATCTTACTAGTAAAAATAATACCAAAGTACCAAAAGAAAAACATTTGTAACCACTAAAAACTGCATTAAAACTCTTATGCAATGAACAAATATATTGTGGTCATTTCAGTCCAGTGTCTGTTGAATTTCAACAAAATCAAACCTCAAGAGTGACATAAAGTTAACATGTGAAAAACTGACAGGATGACAAGACACATGAAAACTGTGATAGAAATCAAGGTTATCACAAAAAAATATATATTTGAACTTTTCCTAAATACATGTAATATTACGACTGAGTACGAGTACCGATATTTTATTTCTGGTACTCACCGATAACGATACAGATCCCTTTACCTGTATTTTTTCTTTATTTTTTGGTGAGGTGGCAATTTTCCAAGCACTAGAATAAAAAATAGAATAATTTTATAATTACAACTTCACCTCAAACACATTATGAAAAATGTATCATTTTTAATGTGCTTGTCTTTAAAAGCACAAATTTCAGTCAGTTATGTCACATGAGGTATCAGTCTTTGGCTTAGTATCGGGCCGATATTGATACTGATATCTTAAAATAAGTCAATAATCAATTAAGTATTCAACTTTTATTTTTTTAGACAAACCTGTTCTTTCTAATTGGGATACCACAGAATTCTTCTACATCATTAGATTTATTTTTCAATTAAAACAATTCACATTTACTAAGATTTGTGAGGAAAAAAGCATTTCAACAATCAAGAGCCACCACATTTATTAGTAAAGAGACTTTCAACCAGCGTAACAATAAACGAAAACTGGAAAGAATCGCCTACCTACCTTTTTTCTCTTTGTGCACTTCACACCCCATCCCATAGGTGGCAAAAGTGCCAACCGCCGTAAAACACAAGCGAAGAAAGTGCAGGAACAGGACTCGTGGGTCTCGTGGCTGCCAGTCTGGGGTGAGTCAGTGTAATAAATCCTATGCTCGAAGTTGTAGAACTTCAGTTGTTGTTTTTTTAGTGTCTTGCTAGATCGTCAAAATATTGCATGTTAGGCTCAACATTTTGAGTGGAATTGAACCTGCTTAATGTTCACCTGTAGCGCTAATGTCACAGTGACGGATCTGGAAGACCTGCAGCTTCTTCTACAACTCAACATTAGGAGAAATCAAGAGCTCATCCGTACAGGCTCAATTACAGCCAAGATTGAAATGGTTTGTACTAACTTTAGTTCTACAGGATATTTGTAAAATTGGGTTTCGTTACTTAATTTATTTATGAAAGCTTTGAGCTTTCCCGATACATATTTTGTCTGCTCAGTAGTACAGAGAGAGGAAAAAACAGAACAGTTGAACATCATAAGTTGTGACAGGAGCAGCTTGCGTCATGACTATTAGTTACATTAATTATTTGAATGATCATTAATATTATTACATTTTAATTGCATTATCGTATGTTTGCCCAAACTGGTTTGCTCAGACAAACTTTTATTTATCTCATTATATTCTGATGGCTGACTGTATCTACTGAAGGGATGGGTGCAGTGGCTCCACCTTATATGTATATATATATATATAACCTTTTTATGGTTTTGAGACTAATCAATCATTAATCAGCATTATCTTATGAGAAACAGATGATTTAAATAAATCAATATTTTACTCTTTTATTTCTGATTATAATATTAACAATAAAACTCTAGAGAGTAAATATTACTAAAATAATTCACTGTTTGAGTCAATGAATGTTTAGGCCTCTCTTCCTGCTAGGTCACCGTGGCTTTTAGAAGAGACCTCTTATCATCACGTGTAAAAACATCTTCTGCTAGCACGCACTCTAGCCTTGAGGGGTTTTGTGTGTGTGTGATTGTATTGTTTCAGAAGTTAGTTATTGGTGGCAGAAAAACCATATTTAGAAGACTGGATGTAAAGAGATGCGTATATGTTGTGCCTTAACTAGGGTTTCTGTGTCACACTTATAATCAGTGAAGATATGCTATGAACTTGACGTTGAAGCTAAATTTATGTATTGTCTAACCTATTACGAGATTTTATTTATCTAAGTAATGATGTAGGTTAGATGGCTCTGTTAGTATAAATATTACTGCATTTTGATGTAACAACAGGTCGGTCTGTGGAACTCCTTGAGAGTGCCGAAGCTGACTTCTGCTGGCAAAACTACAAACAATTCTTCTTCAGTAAATTGTCTTTTATTAATTACATTCCTGACTCTGTGTCTTCATTCATCACAACTGGTCTACAGGTCTTTACTGTAAAATCCCCTACAAAACATATAACAAAAGAAAAGCAATCATACATATGTGACCCTGGACCACAAAACCACAAGAACACTTGTAGATTGTCGATTTCTTTTTTATGCAAAACATTTCATGGTATTGGTAAATGTCCTACCATAAACATATCAAAACTTTATTTTTGTGAGAAATATGCTGCTAAGGACTTCATTTGGACAACATTTCAGCCAAATATCGCCCTATCCTAACAAATCCATACATCAAAGCTTATTTATTCAGCTTTCAGGTGATGTAAAAAACTCAATTTTGAAAAATTGACCCTCAAGACTGGTTTTGTTCAGGGTCACATATAACCATCACAGTTAGATTTCCCCACATGCATTTTGAGTGGGTAAGAGTACAATATCCTGGGTTGTTCTCACAACACTTACAAAATCACGCAATTTTATTTTTATAAAATAGCATTTGTGTTACAGTGTAAAAATAATAATTCTAATATAACAGTAATGTGACAAATATTTATTTATATGAACATATTTCAGTCATTTGCTTATTGTAATATGACCAAGACTTTTTTGACAGAATTCATTAAGTTTACTACAAGAACAAACAATAAAACGATAAATCACAGTATATTGTACAGTGTATTGCACATGACACATATATATTAGTCTCACAGATTGGCCTTTAATAATGACCTCATACATATGTCATCACAGGTTTCCTATTTCTCTTGTGAGATTCACTCTTTGAGAAGATGGACAGCATAAATGTTGCACTTTCATTAGGCCTGTAGGTGCATGGTATGATGATATACTCCCCTGGGTCAAGCTTGAAAAAACTCATCACTTCTCTTGAATTGATAAAGCTCCCAGAATCTGCCAAGGGTCGGCTGCGACTAAAGAACTTGGCTGAGAATTTCCCAACCTCATCTTTCAGCTAAAGGAGAATGAAATAAAAATGTGTTGTATAAATATCGTCTCACAAATATATTCCCAAAGCAAAAAAAGTCAAGTTACAAAACTCATCAAGGTGAGTGTTCATGATTTATATTTTACTTGCCTCTGGTGGTATCTGTAAAAGTAAAATAAGAATAAGAATTAGCATACAGTATCATTATGTGTCTTGTATATATGTATTCTGTGACCTTCATAGATCCATTAGACTTGATTTTAATACTGACCGGAAAAACACAGAAGCCGATGGAGAAGTTAGAAACAAGACTTCTGTTTCTCTTTTCATGGATCTGCACGAGAGACACCAGTATGTTTTCAGGGCACTGCCCACTAGCACAGTCCTCATCCAGCTCTTCAATCTTAACCCTAAATTGTGGGTTTGTCCAAAAAGTCTCTATACATACAATGAATAAAAACACACAAACATTGCCTCTGAAAAAAATAAGAGATCACTCCAGTTCAACAGAAACAAACATGACAAATGGTTATACTTCCTTGTATGGTTCATATAGACATCAGATTAAAAGATCATTGACCATTAGGTTGCTAAAGAATGTATTCACTCTAACCCTAACCAAAATAAGGCATATTTGATATTGGATACCTCGATTATTCATGCATCCACCAGCTGTTGTTCCAGCCTCCCAGCTGCCGTTATAGCAAGTGGACGTCCAATTACATTTCGAGGTACCACCCAGAAAATCTGGTTGCAGGCAACAAATATCAATGTCTTCAAAGTTTTTGGTGAAATCCTCCATTGACATCCTAGAGTAAAATATGTGTCAGTGGCAACAGGTGATTTATGCTAAATGTGTAAAGAAGTCTTATCTGAAACAGTCCCTACCAAAACTCTCCGTCATTGGCCAAAGAACGGCATTTGGATTGCTCCTTTTCGCTCACTCGTTTCCATAATGATGATCTGGAAGATGAATAATAAACGAAAAACACTTGTGAATATTGAGTCTTGGTCATAAACAAGGGTGTTCAATTATGCTTTTGGATGGCGAGTGTCTTGCAGAATTTTGCTCCAATCTTAAACAACAGCCTTAAAAAATATGAATCCTTCTCTAGCTTGTAGTTTATCAGATGAACTATATTATAGAAAAAAACAAATAAAGTAATTGCATATACTGTAACTGTATAATTGTTCTATAATCATTGAACTATAATGGCCATTATTTAATTTAGTTTAGAGGCATTTATATAATGTTATTTGAGCTTACTATCAGTTAACTTTGTTGACATATTATGCATTTGTACACATCTGTGATCCATGGTTAGCTGCTAGCTGCTATTGTAGGTGGGGACAAAATGTTAATTTTAAAACTTTGTAACTGCTGAAAATCATTCATTAAAACCACAATCATGAAAAGAAATGATAAAATTAGATGCTTTTTTCAGTTTTGATATTTCTTCATGTCACCTTTTAGGAGTAGTAGTAGTAAACAACTGTATGTCTGTGAAGGACATCATTTAAAAGAAAAAATGCATGGAATCATAAAAGAAAGATCTCATATTCACATATAATTTGTATATATGACAGTTTCTCTTACCTGTCACTCCACGCACCGGTCCACTCACCATTTCCCCATGGATTTAACACCCTCACCAGCTTTACTGGTTGTCCTTGGCATGTTACCTGTAATTTACAGCCATGGAAAAAAATGAAGAGACCATTTCAAAGATCATTTTCAGTTTTCTTGAATTTACTATAGGTATGTGTTTAGGTCAAATTGTTATTTTTGTTTTATTCTGTGAACTACTAACAATTTTTCTCCCAAATTTCAAAAATATTGTTTCTATTTGCATTTAGTTGCAGAAAATGAAAACTATCAGGAAAATAACAGAAAAGATGCTCTGTATTTCTTCAGACCTTAAATACTGCAAAGAAAACAAGTTCATATTCACTTTTAAGCAATACAACAGTAATATATGTACATGTATTTAGGAAAAGTTACAAAAAATATTTTTCATGTGAAATCTTCGATTTTTATCACAGTTTTTATGTGTCTTGTCATGATGTCAGTCTTTCACGTTGCTGTTGGATGACTTTGTCACTCCTTACTATAAAAAAAGGATTGCCTTAAAAGCTAGCAGTGCTGTTTTATTTAGAATTATATGATCAAAAATATATAAAAATGCAGGATAATAAATAGTATGATGCAGAGCTTTAGAAAATTTGAAGGCAGTGTTTCTAAAAGATCTAAAGGCAGCTTTCAACTGGCCTTGAACAACCTGTTTTGTTTCCCAGTTATGATATAATCTGATGCTATCGTGAGCTGAAATTTGTGGAATTTTGTGCAGACTTACATTTACATTATTCATTTGGCAGACGCTTTTATCCAAAGCGACTTACAAGTAGGACAGCATAAAACATTTTGTCAAAACACTAAACAGTACCGATAGTTTCACTTACCTTGAAAACACCCGTGACAGTATATGCATGACCCTCAACTATTCCATTGGGTAATACTGTGTTCGCAGACGTTTTCTGATTATTGTATGAAAAACAGGTTAGTTATAGTGATGCAACAACACCAAAAAAATTGATTCATGATGTAAACCTGTGCATTCTACATTGTACATGTATGCTGCAAACTTTTTCACTTCCACATGTAGTTTTAAATAATTTTTTTAATGCAGAATCTAACATATATACCAGTGTTTTAGTTTAACACGATGACTGCTGATCAGGGATTGTAAAAAAAAGGTTCATGTTGAGATTACTGCATGCTTACCCCCTGAGGAGTGCCACACCCCATCAGTGCATTTGCTTTTTCTGCACGATCCATCAGTTCCCATAAGTTAGTCCCAGCTGTTTTCAGGTCAAAGTGCAAATGCACGCCACCAGTGAAGTCCATGAGGGAGTCTGACACTAAACCGGCATGCATGTCAGCATAGGAGCCACACACCCTGTAAAAGTCACAAGACCTGTCAAGTACATGCTTAAGGAAAAGATGTGCAGATAAACCAGGCATGCCTCTAATAGTGCAATCTCAAACTCCTGAAAGTCATCATGTAGAAAAGTTAAATATGTTCAGTGTAGTTTTATGTTTAGAACAGCAATGCGTTAAAATAATAATAAAGTACATTCATTTGACAAGAACATGGGCTATTGGCACTTACTTAGCATAAGCCTTTTCCAGCAAAGCAGGCCAAAACTCATTTGATGTTTTTGAATGAACAAAAATGAGCTCGCCGTTAATTGTTGGCAATTTGTCATCAATAACCACATCAATCCATTTCCCAAACCACCAGAACTGTAGGAATCATTTAAGACTAATTGTAATGCATTTTAACACAAAATGACAATGTATATTATATTACATTTATATAAAATGTATATATTTATAATGCATCTATCTAGACAATATTCATAAAATTATCCAAAGTTTACAAAACCATTGTGCAATTGGACATTTGGTTCAGTTCTCCAGGCCTATACCTTTAATCTCCCCTATACTTCAATAATGACCAAAGAACTCACTCTGAAGTGAAATATCCCTGCATAGTTTTTACTGAATGACTGGCCAGCTGGCATGACCTGGCTCAAGATATCCTTCTGAAAGGTTAAAGCTCCAACTGAAGCAAGAAACCAGCAGTTTCCTATAAGCAGAACACAAGTTAACACAATGACTATTTAAACAAAATAGCAATAAATTGAACACTACAGATACAATACAATTTTCTTTTTACAGAAAAGAATGAAAACTATAATCATCACCTATTAACATTTTATCTTAAAATGTTAATAGTGAAGGGACCATATTGAATACATAAACACATGTATAAACTTACCTAAATAGGATCCTTGGGCATAGTCAAACCTTGACAGCCCCTCTACAATAAGCTCAGGGTTTGTCACTATTTGCTGGAAAAGGGATTAAATAAATTATATTTTGACATTTAGAACCACAATGTGTAAGTAAAAGACAGTGTTATAGACAGAGTATGGTTTTCTGTAAAGCAAGCTGTGAAAAGCACTATTCTATTAAACATGACTTGACTTGAGTTATAGCCTATGTCTGCTGATAAGACACCTGAGATGTCTGGCAACAAACCCTTATTTAAATGTTGGGAAATGTGGAAACCTGTCCAGACAAGCTGCATGAAAAGATCTGTTCCCCCAAAACAAGATTCTTTGCGAACTATGATTTATTTCTTTAAAATGCACTTGCAACAGAACGTTAAATAACATGTTTACCAAGATGGGACGTCAGTACGGGTACTTTAGAAATAGGAATTCAGTACAGGTAACTTACTGATGGTCTCAGCCACTTGATTTGGTTCTGATTCAATTTAAGCTTTTTCAATGGATCAATGGAGCTGCTGTCTGGAGGGAATTTCTCATCCATATATTTCTTCTTATCGACCTGGCAATTCTGGAACAACTGCTGATAGTCCTGATCCAAGAACTTCACAGGAGAAGTGAGAGAACCCATATCATCTTTAGCGGTACGCTCATTGCGGGGGGTTTTGGTCACCCGAGGTGGAGGCATTTTTTAAATGAATGACTTCTGGTTTGTTTTCTTAAAAATAGATCAGAGTAAAACAAATAACACATCTGATTGTTATTACAAAGTCAAGACACCATGAAATCTATTACAAATCATGAAATCTATTACATTATTCAAGTGTTAGACTGTATAGGTTTATTGTTAAAGCACCACAAGATACTGGACGGCAGACTTGTTTGACTTGTTCGGGAGTGTAATGTCCCTTTGTTTTGGCATTTTGACAGCTACTCTGAATTAGACAAATTCAAATAGTAAAAGAAATTATAATACTTTACCTTAAAGAACACAAAGCAAACACTGGGAGTCCACCTACATGAGTGGTCTTGAGGTACTACAAGATTTTCTTCTACTGCCTTAGGCTTTAGAATTCCATGTTCAGGCAGATTTGTTGTTTTCAGGAAGGGTGCAGTGTGTGAAGTGTTTTGTTTTTCACAAACGTCACGACATGCCATTGCATAAAGTGACTTCCAAATACCTCCCACCTCTAAAACTGCGTAACACCTGTCAGAATCCTGCAAGAGCTTTGACTATGAACGTACATTTTAAAATGGAAAAGCTTGAATGTTAACATTTGGTCACCATGAACGTCATCAAAAGCGTAATACAATACCTTTAATTTGGTGCCTTTTTTACTTATAATATAATAAATACTCGTAATTTTATTAACAAAACATTTTATTTCTTTGCACATAACAATAGCAGAAATTAACTTTTTAAACACTGATGTAAAACTTTAACATGATCTTCACTCAATTTTATAGATATCAAGGTTGTATTTTCACAGAATGTTCTTTGTGGAATGATTTTAGGTTGTTCTTTGTAGAACGTATCGGTATCGGGCACGATACTAAGCTTATGCACTCATGTGACATAATGTGAACTGAAATTTGTGACAAGCACATAAAAGAATTCATTTTTTCATAGTGTGTTTGAGGGGAGTGTTGTGCCACCTCACCAAAAATAAAGAAAAAATACAGGTAAAGGGATCTGTATCGTTATCGGTGAGTACCAGAAACAAAATATCGGTACTCGTACTCTGTCTTTAAAAAATGGTATCGGTGCATCCCTAAATCTAACATAAGACAGGATAAAAACCTTTATAAATTAAAAGAACAATATGTAATACAGTTTTGCAACATTCCAACAAATGATTAATATTCATGTAATGTAATATTCACAAGGCATTTATTCATTGAAGTGTTATGGTCTATTTGTACAAGTACAGTATAGTAAAAGGATGAAACAGGTCCAACAGGGGACAGTGATAATGAAACTGTTCATTTATTTCAGTTTAGTAAGGTTAACGTTATGCAAGGTCTGTAAACATACCACAATTAGTTTAATATTGTCTAAATTTACTTACACCTGTGTGTATGTATGCATGCTTAACAGTACATTTACAGTACATTTGTTTTTTTTTCTGATAAGGCCTGATAGTGCCCTCCCTAAACCACATAACAAACACTTTAAAACGGGGCTAGGTTTAGATTGGGTGGCCTGCATTTATAGGTGAATAATATTGTGGAAAAAACATGGTGATAAGAAAAACGTGAAAAAAATATGATCATATGGTTCTCAATCAAATCTAAAATAATGCTTGAGGGTGTTAGACAGCTTTTCGTCGCAGATGGAGGAGATGAATGTCAGGACTGCTGAACTCTGGGTCTTGTTTTTCTGGTGGGACCTCTTCTGACTGGAAGTCTTGCAGAAGAAGCTGTTACACACAGTCATGGAGCAAGAAAACAAGTACAGTATATTATTAACCTTAAAAGACATCTAATTCATATTTCATACATTTAAATATATTGCATCTACATCATTGTATGGGGTGTTCCTGTAGCTCACTTGGTAGAGCTTTGCGTAAGCAATGCAAAGATTACGGGTTCAATAAAAAGTAAGTGAACCATTGTCAGTTTCCTGGTGTTCTGCTTAAATTGGTCATGAAACGTGATCTGATCTTCACCAAAGAAGAAATATTGTGTTTGTTCATAGTTGTGACTTTGGTGAAGATCAGATCATGACCAATTTAAGCAGAACACCAGAAAATTAACTATGGTTCACTTTATTTTCTTGCAACTGCATATATTGAATGCACTGTAAATCAAAAGTGGATGAAAACATCTGCCAAATGCAAAAATTGCCACTAGTTGATCTAACGTTGGACCAAGTTCACTGACAGGTTTGTTACTGTTTTGAATCCCTTACCTCAAAGAATCTCTTTTCTATCTCAGGATTGACACCAATGGTGCGTTGCTCATAGCAACAGATGATGCATGTCTCAGGTCCAGCGAGAAGTTTCAGAGTCTCCACAAGAGGATCTACAGACTGAAACAAACTGCATAAATTAATCCCAGTACCTGTATTGTAAAGCAAAAAATTACAAGCCATTCTATTTTTTATATAAATAAATATTTTAAGCAAACTATATGCAAATACCTGCTCATAGTAGATACAGTCAGCCATCAGAATATAATGAGGATGAGGTAGAAAGTCTTTCACATTTTCTCCCCTTTTAAAAAGAAGGCATTACAAATCAATCAATCAATGAATAATAAACAAATAATAATAAATAAAATTGACAAAACTCTATGTGACACATGTTCTAGTTATAATTTTTGGGTAAGTTAGCCAAGCCCTGGGGTGTATCAACCATCATACTATGCAGAACCCACCACCAATAAGCTTTTACTGCTTTAAAAGTTTGTCTGAGCACACCAGTTTGGGCAAACATACTATAATTCAATTGAAATTGAATAATATTAATGATGATTCAAATAATTAATGTAAAAAAATAGTGATGACTCAAGCTTGTCCTGTCACAACATGATGATGATGTTCAACTGTTTTTCGTACTACTGAGCATCGGGAAAGCTCAAAGCTTGCATAAATAAATGAGCGAATTAAATCATGAAATCCAATTGAAACTTTCTACAAATATCCTGTTAGAACGAAAGTTAGTACAAACCATTTCAATACCTTGGTTGTAATTGAGCCTGTACGGATGAGCTCTTGATTTCTCCTAATGTTGAGTTGTAGAAGAGGCTGCAGGTCTTCCAGATCCGTCACTGTGACATTAGCGCTACAGGTGAACATTAAGCAGGTTCAATTCCACTCAAAATCCTGTTTTGAGCCTAACATGCAATATTTTGACGATCTAGCAAGACACTAAAAAAACAACAACTGAAGTTCTACAACTTCGAGCATAGGATTCATTACACTGACTCACCCCAGACTGGCAGCCACGAGACCCACGAGTCCTGTTCCTGCACCCAGTTCAATAATGTTTTTAGCGGACCACGTACTGGCATCAGACTCAACATTATAAAACTGTCGCGTTTCCAAATATTTTGATAAAACGATAGCAGCGTCCCATACTACACAGCCCACATCCCCTTTGCTGCACTGATATATTCTTAAAACAGAACCATCGTTTTTTTCTATTTCTCTAATAAAATAATCGTCGAACTTGTCTTCTACCGCCATGTTCAATTCGTCTTCTTCGCTTGTGTTTTACGGCGGTTGGCAAATCAGTTGCAGTGCACTTTTGCCACCTATGGGATGGGATGTGAAGTGCACAAGCAGAAAAAAGGTAGGTAGGCGATTCTTTCCAGTAACAGATTTTTGTTACGCTGGTTGTAAGTCTCTTCACTGATAAATGTGGCACTTGATTGTTTAATGTTTTTTCCTCAATATCAGGCCTAATCACAAATCTTAGTAAATGTGAATTGTTTTCTTTGAAAAATAATTCTAATATATAGAAGAATTATGTGGTATCCCCCAATTAGAAAGAGGTTTCTTATTTAGTGGTTAAATGTCTAAAAAGATTTAAAAAAGTTAAATATTTAATTGATTAGAGATTTGTTTCAAGATATTGTTGTCAAATGCTAAAGGGTTGTCGAGATTTACAGCAATGGTTTGGAGGTTATAGGCCTATATAATAAATAAACCAATAAAAAGGTTAATGCAACTTAAACTTGCACAGAATTGGTGGTTTTACTTTTCTCCTTAATTGTAACTTTGACATTAATAAATGTACGTATGTTATCTAACTAACATAGGCAGGCTCTATTTTCTTTGTTATTGGTAGGCTATGCAATCTCCCCACAAATGTTTGATTTGGAACAAAAAACATATCAAATCAATCTTTTTTTGATTATTTGTTCAAAATAATATACTATTGGTTGAAAAAGTATATTATTGTTTTATCATAATGGTCAAATAGCCTACTGTCATATGGAGTAGCCTATTCTTATATCAATAAAATCGATACATTTATACATCGGCAGAGGATGCAGTTGACTTTGATGCTATAAATTCTATACGTATTCAGTTAATGGTTGTAAAATAACTTTTGACACCTTGACAATAACAAAAAGACACCAAACATGCATTTTAAATTTGAGCTCTGTCAATATTTTCATACATTGAAGGGTGTAAAGAACACCAAAGCTAAAAGGACTCTAGACTTTTTGTAAAGCTTTTGTGTGTATTTATATTGTTGTTTTTAAATTTTAATAGCCCTGTGTATATATATTTTCACTGCAAGAGGGCGGGGTAGGGCCGTAGCCAGCTATGAGGCCGGACCTCGGTGAATTTTTCATAGACCTATTCAAAAATAAAATTTCGAGTTTTTTGAATGACTCATTAACTGTTTAAAACGGCCATTATCGGAATATTTGTATACAACTCATTTTAGACTGTTTATTAGATTGTTTAGTGTAAAATTATAAAGATTAACTCATGTCACTACTGAGTCTGTGGTGGAGCCGCGGACATGAGAGAATGCGTGAAAGCTCGGCTTTCCGCAGTGTTGCCAGATATCGTTACAATAAACATTTTTGACTTATCTTCGTATTACACTTAATGTGACAGTGTGGGAAGTTCATCATAAAGTAGTAAGGTGCAGGTTATAAATTTTTTTTACTCCTCGTCTTATTTCTAAAAGGTAAAACTATCAATTTTGTCGACTTTTGACCGGGACATTGTTTTAACAATATCTGGCAACACTGCATCGCACATAAACTGTCATCACAAGGCGCAGCGCGGGAAGGCTGTTGATGACAGTGACAGGATATAAAATTCGGTAAGACGAATCATCTTTTTTTTAATAAAACAAAGAAGAATATAAGACACTTGTACAAATATCGGTAACGGTTACGGCCCGCAATGTTCCGCATAATTAAACATAATTTACAGCGTAACTAATTGTAACAGTATAATGTAACGTACCTAAACAGTAGGCTACATGTCTGTAAGTAAAGGGGAATAATATGCAAAGTTCGGGGAATAGTGGTAGTTAAATTATATTTTAAACACATTAAAACTCATCTTAAATCGCCAGTTCTTTGCCATGGTTTTATTAATTATAATTAAAGAAATGCACAAAATGCTAATGCAAAAGATGAAGCGCGTTTCTCAGCAGGTGTTCTTGTAAACAGACTGGGAACGACTTTCACCTTATCATGTAGCCTATGTTATACCTCAATTTAAACAACATAAACAGGAGGACAACCATATACCAACTTAAGTGTTCTTGAAGTTATGAGCTGTCCGCTTTATTAGCACGTTTTCTCGTTCTGCATGAGGTAAAACACGTTAGGCACAGCCTCATGATTAAAAGAAAAAGCTAAACATTGGGTTGAGTGTATAGGCTAAACCTTTATTAAATTGATGTTAAATTGTACAAGTTTAAACATTTTTCTGACTCTCATCGTGTTCCCCTTTGCAGTTGTGGCCTAATGGTTAGAGAGTAGGACTCGTAACCAGAAGGTTGCCGGTTCGATTCCCAGTACCGGCAGGTAACAACTGACGTGCCCTTGAGCAAGGCACCTTACCCCGTTTGCTCCCTGGGCGCTGCAGTGTTAGCTGCCCACTGCTCCCGGTGTATGTGTGTTCACGACTTGAAGTTTGTGTGTTCACTATTCACTGGTTGGGTTAAATACAGAGGTCACATTTCGGGTATGGGTCACCATATCTGACAATTAGTTCACTTTACCTACAGATATGTAGGCCTACTGTTTAGGTACATCATTGTTACAATTAGTTACGCTGTAAATTCTGTTTAATTATGCGGTACATTGCGGGCCGTAATCTAAGCGTTACCCATATTATTGTTATTGGAAATCGGCAAATATGGAAACACTGGTCATGACGAAGTCTATTTTTAATTTAGCCTAGTTAACATTTCACAAATCATGCTAAATCATTCTTCACTAAACAAAGTTTTTATTCACACTCAGTGCAAAAAGTGGAGATAGTCCACACACGCACGCAAATTGTATAACATATTACAAATAAAACCTCTTTTATTAATATCTACATCATGTCTGTCTTTTTACTACGCACTAAAATCTATATACATTTCCATAACAAAAACACATAGGCTACTTTCAGTGCATAGTATAAACAGGCAAATTGGGCCGCAGCTTATTTTTGAATTAGATTATAAATATTTTTAAACAAAAACATCCCTGACAGAGTTCATGTTACCAGGCGCTGCGGGCATCAAGTCAAGTCAAGTTATTGTCATTCCGCTACATGTGAGAGTGGAATGAAATGTAGTATCTCTCAGAACCAAGTACGGTGTTACATATATGGATATAAGGAAAACACAGGTTTAAACAATGTTTAAAAGCTTACACGCTAAAGTTGTAACTCACAGTATAATATATATATATATATTTAGTGCTTTGGGTGTAAGAAAAGCGCATTATAAATAAAAGATTTTATTATTATTATTATATATATATATAGAGAGAGAGAGAGAGATGGAGAGAGAGAGAGAAAGAGAGAGACGGTTTATCAGCTGAAGCTGACGGTTTATGTGGGTTTATGATTTGCTGCTTCACAAACTAGTTTGTCTTCTCATCCCTGGTCAACTAGTGACATACTTGTTGTTAAAATGAGCAAAACAATGCAGGACCAGAGAGATTTCCTCTCAAAAATAAAGAAAACTGCTAATACCACAGACAGAGAATTTAGAAAATGTTGAGATAGCCTCAACCCTTTTATCCAAAAGCATAATGCACATCGCTGCCTCAAAAAACGACATTAGTTGAGATTCAAAAAAACATTGTAAGCCTTTTGATAGATAAATTCAATGAAAGAGCTGATAATCTGGGAAATGGTCAGTAGAATATCTTGTCGAAAAAGTGCAAGTCCGCTTTTTAATCCCATTCCCCCTTGAGAAGAACCATTACTTGGCTAAACAAAGCTTGTAAGGCTACAAAGTTAGTTGACCCATTCAACAAATTGTTTATTCAAAACAGTTCATGTAAAATAAAATATGAATATAAATCAAATATAATATAATTGTAATATTAGCAACAAGCCAGACCAATAAACAAACACGGATAAGTTAACTTTGGGCCTATAGGCTATAACACAAGAGCTTAGTCATAGAACATGCTAAAACAATAATATTATAACAATGCATTCTTTTTCACGAATAATATTTTATTTACATTATAAAATATCTCTTTCTTTAAATCTTCCTATTTTAAGAGTTCAATTAAACACTGAAATCAAGTGCATGTGGTCAAGAGGTTTCATGAAACATTCTACACAAAGCCAACTGTCATATGTTCCACAACATTGTGACGCTGGACACGCCTTAAGACACGTTTCAGTTTAACGTAATTCAAACCGGAAGGGAATCTGACAACAACTGGGAAACTGATCTCACATCATGTTGCCTTTGTTGTCTTCACAGAATGACATAAGAACATTCTAGGAGTGTCCTATTGTCCTGTAAGAGTTTGAATTATCTTTTTCAAACAGCTGCTTATGGCTACTGATAAAACACTCTCAGAGAGAGAATATCACAGTTTATAGAAGGTTTGCAGTCTTTCCTTGTATTTTAGAGACTTTAGAGGATTTTTGATGGTCTTTGATGATCTCAGTTTCACAATAATCATGTGCCTATTGTTTTAAAGAATAAGTGTGACCACACCTTATTAAGGGAAGCTGCATCCTTTATTGTTTTCTTGTTTTCTATAATGAAAGCTGCTCCCTGATGTAGGCCTAAGTATTTATTATGCTTTTAAAAAGCATGATGGTTTTCAGTGGTCCTTTGAGTAATGTTAATGTTATTGCATGTGATGCATTTAGTCAAATATAATTGATAAAAAAAAATTGATAAATAACCAATCATGACACATGCAAATGTATTTTGGTGAAAGTAGAAAGAGAACTGGTCTGGTACTGCTTTCTATGAATACGTGTGTCACAATATAGCCCGAGGAAGCCACACCTATTTTTGTTTAGTTTGCTGTTTTGCTATACCATGTCAATGGGTGTGTGGAGAAGAAATGAAAATGGGGTGGGGTTTTTTTGAGCACTGCAAATGCCATAAAAGAAGTTTAGAACGGGGCATAAAACCAGACGAAACTACAATTAGGGAAACTTTCTATCCTTTTTATTTGTTGGATCCGTGAAGGTGAAGTATGCTATAAATATTTTGTGTTATGTTTAATGAGGGACCGAATAGGACATAATAATTATGTAAATTTGTGTCTATTTACAAAAAGTTTCAGTTGGGTTGTTTTTATTAATTAATAGTACAGCTAACTAACACAATACATGACAATAAAAACATGTAAACACAATATAACACAAATATGTGTATAAACAAATATATATAATGTATGTTATTATTGTTTTGATGGTGTTAATATAATATAACAAATAATAAAACAAACAATAATATTATTGTTTTGATCTGGACAGGTACAGATTATCTGATGGTGACATAGAAATTGAAACGATATGCATTTATGTTTTTAGGAATAGGTTCCTTCATAAAAAATGCCTCCCCCTCGTGCGTACAGAACACGTGAAGATGCCGTGGGTACTTCAAACAAACCACTGAAATTCCTGGATCAAGACTACCAGACGCTGCTCCAGAGCCTCCTTTCCAAAAACATGAAGTTCAACGATGACTTGTTCCCTGCAGATAGTAGCTCTATTGGCAAAGGGTTGCTGTCTTATATGGATATGGCCCAAGTCAAGTGGAAAAGACCATCAGTATGTAAAGATGTCACTCTATACTATGGCATGCACTATACGTTCTGTCTCTGTTTACCGTTTAAACTGATGCTATGTTTCTCAATTTGAAGGAAATTGTGAACAAGCCTTGTCTTGTTGTAGATGGAGTGTCCAGATTTGACTATTCACAGGGATCTAAATTAGGTACATTTTTGTCTGGCTAATATGACACTATATTTGTTATTTTTAAAATACAGATAATCATATTCTTTTATGTGTTTAGGAGACTGCTGGTTTTTGGCCTCAATCGGGGCTCTTAGTTCTCAGAAGGATATTATGGACCAAGTCATTCCAGCTGAACAGTCATTCAGCAAGGATGCCGGAATATTTCATTTTAGGGTGAACACCCCTTTCTTGATTTCTTTTATTTTCCTACATCCTATTTTCACTCCTTGCACTTTCAGTTTATTTCTGTTTATTTGTTGCACAGTTCTGGCGGTTCGGGAAATGGATTGATGTTGTCATCGACGACCAGCTTCCAACTATTAATAACAAACTCATTTTTGTGAGTTCCAAAACTCCTACTGAGATTTGGCCTGCCTTACTGGAGAAAGCTTATGCAAAGTAGGTGCCAGAATTTTTTCTAAAAAAATATACATATAAGCTACGTATATCTAATGACATAAAAACTAATGGAATCTAATGAAAGCCTGCAGTTAAACCTAAGTGAATAAAAGAACAAACATACAGAATGTCTATATATGACATTTTGTCATTTACATAGCAATATAAAATGAACTTTACAGGGTGTGTGGCTCTTTTGCTGATCTACGTGGTGGTTTTGTATCTGAGGCTCTCATTGACTTCACTGGTGGGGTGCACATGCACTTTGACATAAAAGAAGCACCTGCTAATTTATGGAATATGATGGAATGTGCATTCAAGTCAAAAACTCTTATGGGCTGTAGCACACCTCGGGGGGTAAGCAGAGTCTTCCTGGATCTCACATTTGATTTTAGTTAGACATGGTAAAGTACAGCACTGACATGTAGATACATTTTCTTGTTTACTGCGTCTTCTATAATGCGCAAAAACACAGATCAAGCAATGTAATCTGATTTTTCGTGTTTTTGTATAATAATAGGCAACGTCTCTAAACACAGTGTTACCCAATGGCATAGTTGAGGGTCATGCCTACACAGTGACAGGGGTTTTTCAGGTAAGATGTCAAGCTCAATCTTGCCATCAGTATTTTTAAAAGTATAGTAATTTTTGTGCTTTTATGTCTTCTGAATACATTTTCTTCTTTTCTGAGTGCGTGTATGAATGCGCTTTACTTTTCTATTTTGTACAACTAAGTCCTAAATGACTGCACATTAAATAACCGAAGTGGTTGTTTTCAACAGGTAACAAGTCAAGGTCAGCCAGTTAGACTGGTGAGGATGTTCAACCCATGGGGAAAGGGTGAATGGACAGGCAACTGGAGTGACAGGTCAAATCTTTTTCTCTAGCATTTGGCAACATCTTCACAAACTCAAATAAAATACACACATACAGGTTTCCAGGCCTCCTCATAGACTTAATGGTAATAGTGTCTGTCAATGGTTATGGTGGTCAATTGAATTTTTATGAAGCGACTAGAGTACTTTATGTGCGCAAAAGAAATCAAAATAACGACTTAAATATATATTCTTTTGAAACATATTCTTCTCCCTGTCAGTCTACGACGCGTGTTCATGGGAGCATCATTGGGGGTCAACCTGGATGTGCATGCATCGTGATGCTCTCATGAATGCCCGTCGTAAACCGACGGAGGAGAAGAAAATGTTGATAAAAGCCGTTCTTTTGCACACATAAAGCACTCTCGTCGTTTCATAAAAATTCAATGGAACCACTATAATCAGATGGACCAATTTAACAATGTCCTTAGTACTTTTCTGGACCTTGATGGAAACTATTACCATTATGTCTATAAGGAGGTCTAGAAACCTCTAGGATGTTATCAAAAATATCTTTGTGTTCCGAATACGCTGGGAGGTCTTAAAACTTAAACTTAAAAATGTAGAACGTCATGTGCGTGAGTAAAACAAAAACACAGTTCACAGTTTTCTTTGACAAACTTTTTTCATGCATTTATTTAAGACTGTAGGCCTACATAATTTACATTGATTCACAATGTATGGTGTATCTCCTTTTTGTATTTTGCAATGCTACAGTCAACACAATTTTTACCTTATGGCTCCATGCAGAGGACAACATTTGTATTACAGCTTTCTATTGGCATTCACATAGCCTATCATTTAGATTTGCTGTTTAAAAGGAAATGGATGAATGGTTGTCAGATTATAAACAAATCTTATAGATGGGAATAAAATGTTTAAAGGATTTGAATTTATTTTACATTTTATATATACCTGTCAAATGAGAACCCCAGAAGTCTCTGTGTGATGTTTTATGCTTTTTTGTACAATAAGCCAAGATAATGTTAGCTTCTGACCAGAAGTCTAATTTCAGATTTTAATGCCTAAAACATAAATGCCTAATGCCTAGAAGCATAAACCCATATTAACATATAAAATATATTGTATAATTATTTTCAGATCACCTTTGTGGAATACAGTGACTACAAATGATCGCAAAAATTGCCTTTCTGTGGCTGATAATGGGGAATTCTGGTAAGCATGAACAGTTTTCAAATTAACTTAACTCAAAAAAAAAAAAAAAAGATTTATTTAGAAACACAAATATTTATTCCAGGATGTCAATGGAAGATTACACCAAAAGCTTTAACACCATGGATATCTGCTGTCTATCTCCTGATTTTCTGAATGGTTCTTCTAAATGTTCTTGGACGTCTGAATACCATGTTGGCCAGTGGACCGCTGAGACCGCTGGTGGCATAAGTACTTACGCTCCTGTTCATAATAGCAAGCTGTTTATCATGTTAGGTTGACAGTTTGCATGAATTGCCCAGATTTAAATGACCGAAATTAAATGTGTTCTAGGAAGCATTTGGAAAAATCCTCAGTTTCGTGTAAGGATTGAGAAGCCAGATGCAAACTGTGCTGGTGGGGAACAGTACCCTGAAAACATACTAGTGTCTCTCATGCAGAACCGTGAGAACAGACACAGAAAACAGTTTACCAACCTTTTTATAGGCTTCTTTGTTTATGAGGTGAGTGTTGTACTTCATGTATAGTATGACTAGATGAGTTTTCTATATTTAGAAATTAAGTTGCGTGTATGTTCTTGCTGTTTTACATACTGTGCTTACATTTTTTAATATTATTATTTTTGCTTTCACAGATAACACCAGAGGCAAGTAAACATTAATTCACAAGCTCCAAATCAGATTCTGTTCATAGAGGTATATTGAGCATTAAAGTATGCTTTATATCAAGTAATGAAACTTTTTTTCCTTTAGGTGAAAGATGAAGGTGGGAAGTATCCCATTTCATTCTTCAGTCGTAGACAGCCTGTGGCGAGGACTGACATATTTTCAAATTTAAGAGAGGTGATGAAATTCTTCAGGCTGGAGCCAGGAGAGTACCTGATTGTACCGAGCACTCTAAGTCCGAATGAAACTGCATCCTTTGTTCTGTCTGTTTTCGCAAAGCATCAATGTAAAAAAGGTTGATTTAGTTTAACTGGAAAAAGAGAGTGAAACTGCTACAGTAAGAACCTGTACATTGCTTACATTATCATCGGTGATTACATTAATGAGATGAAACCTGTAAAATACACTCTCGGAAGATTTGATATGTAAATAATTTAAACGTTTATTCTTATGTAATTTGTGCATTTTTGTTTTGTGAGTTACATTTTTTTAAATAACGGTGCTAAGACTTCTTCACTGCAGTGCCATGAAAGAACTGTTCTGGGTTACCCCAAAGCACCATCCAGTCAAAGGTTTTTAAAAGAACAATTTCTTTCTTACTTTTTTATAGTCTAAAGAAACCTTTTCCACTAGTGTTATATGGCACTGTGTAGTACCTTTATTTTTAAGTGTATGTAGTTCCGTGTGTCTTTTGTTATACTTTATATCAAGTTGTGTTGGACTATATTAGTGTCATGTAGGTTAACACGTTAACTGTCACAAAATGTATGTAAAAATTCACATTCCAAACTTAAATGGCTCCAATGTGACGACATGTTTGTCCTGTGTCAGCTGCCGTAGTGCGAGTGGTGAAGTGAGCCGTTGGTTGCAATTTACAATGTCACCACTAGATGCCGCTAAAATCACCACATTGCTCCTTTAACCTAATGATGTTGTCTTTGTGCGGGGAACACTGCTGTTACATGTACATCTTTAAAATAGTTTATTATTCATAATGCCTGAAATTAATTTTATTTTAAATGTTTACCATTCATTCAATTATACTTCAACAGCTCCAATTTTTTATCTCTATCCATGGCTTTCAGAACAGCCACTAAAACTCTTAAAAACATTTTAAGATGCTTCCATTTAGATGCTAAAAAGTTTTTTTTTTTGTGTCTGTATAAATGTTTTTTTTCCATACTAAAGCTGCATTACTTTGTTCTTTGCATTACTTTGTTTTCTGATAAAAAGTAAATCTCAAGTCACTCTGACTCCATTTCACTCGATTGGCTTTTGTTAGCATCAAACTATTCTTGAAAAGACTGCAGAGATTGGAATTGTTTGGTTCTGTCAAAAACAAACAAGTAATGATTTTTATTTAAACATTTCAGTTTAAAAGTTCAACGAAACCTATTGCAACATGTTCACGACAATGATACAGTATTTTTGATCAGCACAGACATTCCAACATGATGTTAAAATGCAAAGACTTGGGTACAAATCCACAAAATAATTACAGACTTTTGATATAGGAGATAGGAACACAGGAGGACATTTTTTTAATAACAACATAATTCCCATAGTTCCCTTTGTTTTATTTCATAATTTTGATGAGTTAATTATTATTCTAAAAATGTGGAAAAAATATGAGCACATATGTGAGTAAGTGTCCCAAAACCTTTGACCGCTAGTGTACCTTTGTGTCCTTTCTGGAGCATGAAAGTTTGAATACTTTTTCAGTTATATTGTGAAAAACAGCTCACGCATTTGTCAATATACTGCATGAATATAATTAAATAATGACAATAAGTTCTGTTAACTAAACTGACTTAAGTTCAGAACAAAGAAGAAATATATATCTATCACAGTCTTTACCAGATAGCTAAATAAAAAGAAACGTTTTAGCACGTACTGACTGCAATACAGCAACAAAAGAAAGATATTCTTAAAGTTGTGACTAGTGACAAGTGATTAATAGTCACATTACTTCATGCATTTGTTGGCAAATCTCTGGATAAGCAGACCTCATGAATACATAGTGAGCCGTATCCACTAAAACACAGACAAACATAAAAAACAAAAACAGGTAAGAGATAATAATAAGCAGAACAAACAGAATATTAAAGCAAATAAAACATTAACTATGGCATTTCATAATAATGAAAATTAGGATTACCTCACTCTCATCAAGAGTCACCTTTCCTCCATCACAGAGTCTCTGGAATATGCCTAATAAAATGTTTAATAAACATTTAGTTACCGTTCTTTGAGCCTATTCAAATTAAGGAACAGTTATTTGTTGGAATTCTGGAAATTGGCCTCAACTTGACATTTTAAAGGGATAGCTATCCGTCCTACTTACTAGCCATGCAGTTCAAACGCATGACAAGGCAAATGAAACCCTCCAGAGAGATCTGTTCTGATGCACCACCATATCGCACGGTCATAAGAGTCAGGATGTCTTCACTTAAATTCATGCCTATGGGGTAAATAAATGACAGCTGCGGTCAACAAGATACAGTACCTGTTCAGTCATTTTCAATGCATTACATATAGGGTTGTCTAAATGAACCCTTGGCAATAATATGCTTAAGAACACACATGCATTTACCGGTTATCTCTAATGCATTTTTCAGCTCACTCACAGATAGAACACCATCTTTTGTAGAATCCATATTGTAAAAGATGTCCTGTAAAAATTGTATAAATTTATTGAGATAACTTATCACTTCCTAAAAGAAAAAAAATCTTCTCACCTTGTATGAGAGAATTCGATTCCACAGACGCATGAATTCTGATCCATCAAGTTTTCCAGAGATAGAAGACTATTGAAGGTACAGTCAAAGAAAATGTATAAGGATACCTGTACATAGTTCAATACCGTACAGAAGAAAATAAGCAGGGTATATCATCATTCAGATTGACAGATTTTCATGAGATATTATATCTTGCACTGCAAGGATACGTCTGACATGGCAATCAAACTTCTACAAGTATCCAGACCAAATCCTTCAGACAGTTTTGTGTCTCCTAAAAGGTATGAATGACAAAAGAGTTATGCATACTGAAAGTTTAACATAGTTCCATTTTGCATGCATATTATAAGGTTTTCAACAGGGTCAGCAGGGTTACTTTCCATTATGTTCTGATAGCAAATGTGAAAAGTTAAGAGTGGCAGAGTTATGAATGTGTAAAATGTGACGGGTTTCATCAGACGCACGCGACTGGCCCGAAGTTAACATCTCTGGTCTGTGTTTGTTGATCAGTCTGGCTTTGTATTGACTTGTCATAACATTACAACTCCCCTGTTATGCACCCCAGATTACATAACACTACCCTCATTTTGAAACACTCACCTCCAAATAGGTTTTGGTGTAGCAGTTGCTGAAGTCGGCCAGCATCAACATCTTTGTACTATACAAGCAAGACATGTCAGGGTTTGTGCCTCAAATAACATTGCTGACTCAAGGTTGTTTTGTTTGGAATCATATTTTGTTTCATAAAAAGAGGCAATTACATTTACCTGATCAGAATATTGTCGAAACAGTGCAACATTTTGTTGTTTATTTTTTGATTCTTCATCCACATGGTCTGTGTAATGAACCTAAACACAAAAAGTAAGAGTGAACTGTTTCAAGCAGCAGCTTTGTAGAAATAATTACCGTTCCCAAGTGATAATGAAAATCTAAAGCATTAATTATATGTGTTTATTTTATTATGTTTTTTGCTATTTTTAGGGTTTGCTAATATTTATGGAGTAAACTGTTACACCTACTGTAAATACAGTAGTTAGGGTGTGGTATTTTAGTGCATTGCACTGCGTACTATTTACTGACCATCTGCAATTTAAGATTTAGGCAGCAAAACAACACCAAGTCATGAACATTTTTGTTAAAATTAATCTTTTCAGCGTTTAAATAAAATAGAATTTTATTTAAAAATTATGCTTGTGTATATTTTTTATGAATTATTGCAGCAGTAATAAACACAATGATGAAATTAAGGTGAGAAGTGCATATATTGAGATGTTGTGTATTGCACTTTATGCATAATTTCACACTCCGACATGTGTCTATAAAATGAACCAAATCCATCCTATTACCTTTGTAAAATCCACAAGAAAGTCTTTCTCGGTTCTTTCTGTGTCTTTTCTGAAAAACAGCAAAATAAATGACCTTTAATACAATAAAACATTTCAACATTAAATTAATCGGTTAATTTACAATGATGTATGGGTCTATTAAAAAACGCATTTTGTTTCACAAGCACAAAAAACATTGTTTGAATATTATTGGGGGGGTTTCCTGAAGAGGCCTTAGATTAAGACAGGATTTGCTCTAGTCTCTGTCATGGTTCTGCCCTTCATGTCTAGTAAATTCCTGGAGCCTTGTGGGCAGGGCCATGACAGTGCCATGTCTCGGTGTTTGTTCTCGTGGAAGCGCGTGGCCTGGGCGTGGTGTGCCCGTGTCACGCGCTCTCCGGTCTTGCGTCATGACCACGCCCCCCGGATACTTCCGCAATCCTGCCCTCCTTGTTTACGTCTAGTTTTCATGATCTAGTGGGCAGGATTGCGTCAGTATCTTGTCTTTGTGTTAAAGTTCTTTGGGGAGACACGCGGCTTTGGCCGATCGCCTTCGCCGCGTGTTTTCATGTCGCGCGTCTAAGCCCCGCCCCCTCGTTCTCCGGTAATTTTCCCTGGTAATGTTTCTGATGATTCACACCTGCACCCTGTGTAATTATCCCTTGTTTGTTCCCCTATTTAAAGCCCTTGTGTTCGCTGTCTCGTGTCGTTGCATTGTATGTTCCTGTTCGTGTTTCAGTCTCGTGTGTCTTGTGCTCCCGGACTGTTTTTTGCCTCGTCTTGCCTGTTGTTGTTTCACTCGTTTTAGATGATCTGTTTTTGCCCCCCTGTGGGTAGTTTTGTTTTCACAGTTTTGTCTAAGTGTTTTTGGTTCTAGTTTATCGTCTTGTTTCCCCATCGTGGGCCTTTAATTTGTTTTCTGTTAAATAAAAGTATTTTTGTTCCACCTCATCGCTGCCTGCGCTTGGGTTCTGTCCTTGTAAACCCTGACAGTCTGGGACTAAACCCTGTCCAGCAAGCCGCCCCTTAAATTTTGAATTAAAGACTTTATATTTAGGGCTGTCAAAAGATTAATCGCGATTAATCGCATTCAGAATAAAAGTTTGTGTTTACATAATAGATGTGTGTTTACTGTGCATATATATTTTGTATTTATGAACACAAACACATACATGTAGGCCTATATATATTTAGGAAATATTTAGATGTATTTAAATGTTTATACATTTTTATATTTTTCTTAAATATATACATGTATGTGTTTGTTTTTAGAAATACACAATTTATATGCACAGTACACAGACATATATTATATAAACAAACTTTTATTCTGGATGCGATTAATCGTGATTAATCGTTTGACAGCCCTAATTTATACACAACGAAGCTGTTTGTAATGTTCACAATGAGCAGAAGATTACAATGCACCACAACTTTAGTTTTAAAATGGATGTGTTTTTTTTAATAAAAAAACGTTTTTTTTTTTTTTCAGTTCTAACATTCTTAATGTAAGGCATTGGGCAGGTTCAGCAATATGAAACCGTTGTGTGAAACACACCTTTATCCTTGCAGCAATTATGTTCCTAAATAGCATTTTTTGATATTTCTCTTCTCTCTGTGTTGTGTTGCTGTACATGCATGTATATTGCTGCCTATGCAATAAATTGCCTTTTGAGGACAACAAAGTAAAAAAGTAACTTACTCAATGTGGATTTCATTTTTGCAGAGAATGGACAGGAAGAATTCAGCATTCTGATTGGGTGTATCCGTGGATGGTACAATGAGATAATGTCCTGGCTCCAGCTTGAAGAATTTCATCAACTGTCTTACATTCTCAAACTTCCCACTCGTCTCCACAGGCTTTCTGTTATGGAAGAAGCTTGCTCCAAACCTTCCTTCAGATCTCATCTACAGGGACATGATATAAAAACTTTACAGTCAAACAAATGTGTCAGAAACTAATAACTAAACATGTATAGTGGGTTACATTTTATAATGAGTGTGTTCATGTTACTTGCCTCTGGTGGAATCTGTTAAATAAAAAAAAAGATTATTAGGTTTTGAATGAAACTATATACTATTGTTCAAATGTATAAAGAAAAAACGTAACACCACACTTTACAATTTATTAGGACACCTGTGTAAACTAAAAGTGATATTTTACCCAAAAGTGATGACTTCCCAACTTGTAAATGCAAACTTTACCAGAATAACTTTTATAATATAACAAATGTAATAAAAACGTTTTTAAATAAATGTAGTATTGTACAAGTTTGTCCTGGTACTAACCGCAAACACACTGAAGCCGATGGCATGGACCGAAACACTGCGTCTGTTTCTTTTGTCAGGTATCTGTATCAGGGACACTAGTACGTTGTTGTTGCCATCCTCACATCCCTTATTCATTTCATTTACGCTCAGCCAAAACTGGGGATTTCTACAGAAAGTCTCTGTATACAATAAGAGTAAAGAATGTCAGAAGCAGAACTACAATCTGAACAACCCTTCTATACAGTATATGTCATACATCAGTTATGCTCCATGTACTGTATGTATTAACTTCTTTATAGAGCTATCAAATAAGATTAAAAAATGTTTGGTTCCACACTAAACTCTGACTTTGTAGACTGTGGTATTTTGGCAAATCTGAGCATGTAGTCTGAGACTTTGTTGAGATGTTTTCTGAAACTCTATACGATACACACAGGATTATTGGGGAGTTTTCTCAAGAGATAAAGCCTTCATTGTCTTTTGTTTACTATGAATGTTAAAGGGAAGTATCCCTTTAAGCTGTCTCTAGCCCTTAATAGCATCACTGAGCATACAACACACATGTAGCTAAATGCTTTCCATTTCAAAAATGTTTTCCTTATCTTTTAATTTTGTACCTTTATAATTCATGCCACCACCAGCTGTTCTCCCGGTTACCCAACTGCCATAGTGGTACTTAGATGTCCAGTGACAATGAGGGGAATCTTCCAGAAAATCAGGACAATGAGAGCAAATATCCATGTTGTCAAAAAATGAGGTGAAATCTTTCATTGACATCCTAAACAAAAACTGTGAGTAAATTATACCATAATGCAATTCCTGATGTTTATGTAAGACATTTGCTCACCAGAACTCTCCATTTTCAGCTGCAAGATTCTCTTTGCGGTCTCTCTCGCTCACTGTGTTCCACTTAGGAGAGCTACATAAATGATGTACACAACATAAGAAAATGTTCCACAAAAGTAAAATTGTCCATTTGTTTAATACTTTCCATCTCTGTTATTGCTTAACCTGTGAATAAGTATATGGTTGAAACACACATGTTAACGTGAATGTGAATTTTTTATTTCAATTGAAATGCACACTCTTAAAAATAAAGGTGCTTAGAAGGTTCTTTACAGCGATGCCATATAAAGAGCCATTTTTGGTTCTTTAAAGAACCATCTCTTTCTTACATTTTTATCATCTTGTGAGTGCATTCAGGAAATAAATTATAAAAAATATGTATATTAAATATGATCATAAATAGTATAAAATTATGTAATTTCCAGATAAATGTAAGTTATCTCATAATTTATTAACCAAAAATACAGTACATCCATCAAATTTGCATAGCCAAATATTGATAATAGAGGTGGGAAAATAACCTGCTGGCCACAGCATATATTAATGTACTGTTTTTACTTTCCTCACATTATTGTTATAACATTATTCATTTAGTTATCTGACACGGTTAGCTACCTTTAAAATGACATCTAAATCACACAGATGAAGACATTTCTGTCAGTCTGTATTTTCATACAGCTCTTACTTGTCACTCCAATCTCCTGTCCATTCCGTGTCTCCCCATGGGTTGAACAGTCTCACCAGCTGGACTGAATGTCTTCCGCTCATTGCCTGTTATGGACACAGAAGTAATGGGAAGTAATAGAATCTGAAAAGATTGTATACAGCAGGTTTGTGATGCTTTTATTCCATAGTGCATTCAAGATATACGTTTGGTGTGTTCTCTTCAAACTCTTGGAACCAATGAGCTTTCCTCTGCTAACACAATGATACCATGGTTATGGTTATCCAACCTTCGTAAAGCACTTATAAACAAAGAATATGTTTTTTTGTCTATCACAATACATTTTGTGTCAAACACATCCGTTTGTGTGAGTGTGTCTTTTCTTGACTGCTTGTGCTGTTTGTGAAGAATTTGGAACTTGTTGTACGAGGTTTTTTTTTAAACATACCACAATGTTAATCCTCCAATTGCTTTCCTTAAGCCCAGGCTTGTTTATGTGTGTGATTTCGGTATGTCCAAACAACAATATAACATTGCTACAGATCATTCAAAATAATTCAACAGCTGTATTAAAAAAAATGTTTTATACGATTTTTTTAAAGAATCAGGGTACATGGTGAAGAACAACGGTGTAAAACAGCTTAAAAGTGGGTGTGACAACCAATGCCAACCCATCAGATTTAGCCCCTGAGCTATTTACTTGAGACCTGATGAACTGGATGGCAATGTAAATTGAGTCTGCAACCTTACCTGATAAACCCCCGTGACGGTGTAAGCATGGCCCATAACTATGCCATTTGTTAATTTTGTTTCGCGTACACCCTGAGTAACAAAAAAACACCAAAAATTATATAGCGATTTATCCAGAAGACACGTGACTTAGTGTACGATGTATTGCTTAAATAGTCCAGTTGTACTGTATATAATATTCTTTTAAATCCCACATATAAAATCTCCTGTCCCATATGAAGTCAGCGCTTACCCCTTGCGTTTCGCATCCAATGAGAGCATGTGCCTGGCTTGCACGGTACATCATCTCCCATAAGTCAGCAGGGGCTGATTTAAGTTCGAAGTGCATGTGCACCCCACCGGTAAAGTCCAACAGGGCCTCAGATACCCGACCAGCATGCATGTCAGCATAAGACCCACACACCCTGTAACAATTATTTTAACTATAAAATGCATTGCCACTACAACAATACGATTGAACAGATATGCATGTTTAATGTAAGGGAGATGGCTAGAACTAATAGGGCTAATATTATATTATAAATATGACATCTGTGACAGTTGACATAACAGCTGTTTTGTGGTATTTGGTATCCTTTTATTTGTATTTGTATTTTTTTACTTTTAATTATTGTTTTAGTTACATTTGCCAATGCACTTGATATCATATTTTTTTTAAGTTCACAAATAATTCAAATTCAGGTAAGTTTAAAAAATGTCAGGCACTTACTTGGCATAAGCTTTCTCCAGCAAGGCAGGCCAAAATTCATTATTTGTTTTTGATCGTACAAAAACGAGTTCGCCATCGATTGTTGGCAGTTTGTCGTCAATCACAACATCATACCATCTTCCAAACCTCCAAAACTGTAAAGTTAAGCACAAGTTTATGATGCTTAATAAAATAATAACGATAATATGGCCAAATCTATTGAAAATGATAGTATTGCGAATTGAGTATTTTACCCTGAAGTGAAATATCCCAGCATAGTTGTGGTTAAGTGATTGTCCAGATGGAATGATGAGCTGAAACAACTGTTTCTGAAAAGTTAAAGCCCCAACAGAAGCCAGAAACCAGCAGTTTCCTACAGTAAGTACAAAAATGTCAGATATACATGTGCAGTTGAAATCTTCTTTTTTATTAAGTTATACTTGTTAGCAAAATGCATATAGTACAGGTCACATAACAATGCAAACACAGAATTCATAGAAACACACTGATGATATGCTGTATTAAAATCCTGCCATGTGATTTATGAATACCATGAGGAATTAGCACTACCTGAATTCTAAATGTCTCATATTGTTGGTAGTTTTCACTGTAAATTCCATATACAACTCACTTATGTCCTTACCTACATTCCCCTGGGCATAGTCAAATCTGGACACTCCATCTACGACAAAGTTAGCATTTTGTCTTATTTTCTGGAAAGAACAAGAAAACGACTTAAGTATTTGTCATTTGCTAGGCTGTGTGATATTGTCCCGAATTTTGTGAAAGTAACAGAATCTTTTTTTAATCCTCTGTGTCATTGTGCAATTTTTATCATTCTTTCCATATAAAAATACACACTATTTTGGTATTCAACAAAATAGACACTTAAGTACTTCTGCTTCAGTTTCTGTGACATTGTAAAGAACATATTAAAGATGTCTTCATATGAAATGAATGAAACTGTACTGCTTACATACCGCTGGCCTCTTCCATTCGATTTTGGCCATGAGTTCCTGGCTTAGCCGGTCTTTGCCAATGGAATGAGGGTCTGGTGGGAAGAACTCATCAACGAACCTCAGGTTATTTTTGAGACAGTATTCTTGTAAAAAGTTATAGTCCTGGTCCAAGAACTTCAAAGGTTTTGCAGTCGAGCCCATGCCACCCTTGGTGTTCCTCTCATTCATGATTTTTAGGCACATACCATATGGAGCCACTGGTGGAGGCATTTTTAAATCCAACTTCTTTTAAAACAAGACAAAATGCAAATGTTCAGTCATAAATATATGTTTTAATAAAAACTAAATGTCAATGATGCAAACTAAATTGCAAAACGTTTTGAAAACATTGCACTTAATTTGCATTTACAGACTTTAACATTTCAATATTAAAATGACTAAGAAACGTTCGTACCTTCAAAGCTGCAATAAATTGATGGAGTAGAAAATTTCACCCAAATGATTTCACAACCCACTCTGTTTGGATCCGGCTTTATACACTCTTGCCCCGCCTCAAGCTTTTAAAATGCCTCCAGAATACACGCCCATCTTTCAGCTTATTTGTTTAAGAAATGATCTAGGGTTGCTTGTCATCTTCTAAAGAAACAGTAAATTCTTCACATGTGTGACATTTTAAATTTAAGCTAATGGATTTATGCAAAAAGCGGAGGGATTTCCTTTCTTGGAAAACAGCAAACGTCAGACGTAAAATGTGTCAACAACTTCTATAACATGAGTAAAAGAAGGCTGTGTCTTACTGAATGTACATTATAAAATTATCAAATTTAAGCATATTGTTTTGGGTTGCTAAAACATTTGATACTTTAACTAGTTTATGTTTACAAAAAGTCCCCAAAGCCTACAGGTAACAAAAGCCAATTCACAAGTTCTGCCTCAACATGCCAATGCATGTTTATTCTTTTCCATCGTGAACATTTTGACATGTGATGAAAAAACAAGTTTGTGACATTTATTAACACTAAGTACTTGTGACAGATTGGCCTGGTTAGGAATGTGCTGTATCCTTGAGCTACTATACACAATGTATATACCATTCAATAGCTTTTTTCTTGTCATTTTCACCTTTGGCCAATTCATTAGGTGCGTATGACTTTGTGAAATTATTTTTTCCACAGTGAAATGCGTTATGCAGATAAAAATTACATGACATGACATGACTCTATGCAAATGAATACCTGTTGTGTTAGATCAGGTAGCCTATACAGCATGTTTATGTAAATTACATTTTACAGTAACAACTAAATTAACCCATTTAATAAGTTTACATTCCATTGACTTTTAATATAGTGTGTAGATTCAATTTCTGTTTGTCTATCTTATGTGGTGAAACTGTTCTTTACTTAATTGAATGATGTAAATATAATACAGTATAGCTTTTGAAAGGCAATAGCAATAGAAAAAAAGTTGAATGCACTCTGTATTTTACCGTAAAGCTCATGTCAATCAATTGCCCAAAATCTCCATGCAGTGGCTGTATACGTTTTGCTTTAAAATATTATGTAGTGTATTATAGAATTTACAGCGAAAACACAGTAACATTTCACACTTTTCACAAAATTTGAGAAACAATGTTTTGAAAAGAAAACTGGTTAAAGCTTTAATGTAAAAGCTAACGCTTTAATGTATTGAAACATTGTTAGACGTTGATATGAGGTACATGCCACGTGTGGTGACAGCGACGCCTAGAGGTCATGAAACGATTTCCCTTTGTATTTTGTGCGCTCCCTTTCACCTTGGTAGGAATTTTAGTCCGTTTTTGTAAAAGTGTCAGTTGAGTAGTGTAACGTGAAAAGCAGGAATTAAATATTTACAGACTGTTAAGGTCTAGCCTTATTGCAAATTTGACGTGTTGGTGGATTTTTGGTAATTTATTAGATAGGGTGACCCAATACTTTTGGCAATATAGTGTATGGTGGTGCCATAATATTCTCAATGAAAAATAGCCATTGCATAACTGTTGATGAAAACAAATATGGAACCACAATTAACAAAAACTAAATCACTGTTTAGAACCAACGGAGGAAGGAATTTGTCTATTTACAAAGCTTTAGATTAGAATATAGCTCCCAAGACAAGCAGATGAGACACATAGGACAGCTAGAATTCCAGACATCAGTAAGGTTTTATAAATTATTTAATCATAAATCATTTTCACTACAGTTTCTAATTTAAATAATTATCAGAGAAGCTTTTCTTGGAGAAGCTCTTGCTGTTGTTCCCCTGCTAATGTGGCATTGCTGGGAAAGGTGCAGGAAGGGTCTTGGAAATGCACAGCCTTTTGTTTACAAAGGAACAATGGTTTGATTTATGTGCGGAGATAAAATAAAATGAATGACTCTTCTTCAGAAAATGTGCCAAATATGAATAGGCCTACTGTTTAAAGTTAATATAGTTATGAATAAGTGCTTTACCAGGAGTGACAAAAAATGTCTATATGTCCAGAAAATACAGTCTCACAATTAAATTGATGTTAAACATGCTCTGATATTATAATTAGTTGTTATTAAAGTTACATGTATATTATGGTTAAATTATGAAAAAATATAGGTCTAATTGATATATTACACATGTTTCATAAAAAATATATTTATTCACTAGAACATTTCTATTAATAGAAGAGAAGATTGAGGATAATCCAAGTTCAACCAATTATGTTATCATTTGAATATAACTTTGGGTTACTTGTATCCCTGTAGAGTGCAAAATTGTAGGAAAGAGCACAATTCCCGATGACAATGATAAAATAAGCTACTGCATTGAGATTAGGTCTAAGAGAACTCACCGGAAGGGTGTCTTTTCCTGCTATTGAAATACAGGCACTGGCTCACTCAACACAAACACAGGATGTGATCCATAGTTGTAATTTTCGCGCATGCAGGCAATAGACAATGGAAAGGCAAAGCCGTGTTGTATGGCTGTTTCCGTGCAAAATATAGAAAAGAACATAACCCACCATAAGGAAAATGTAAAAATATAGGCTAATGTAAACACACGTTTTTATTTATAAGATGTTCAGTTTGCAATCACTTTTATTAGGCCTGTGTATAATTTAGTTTTTTTATTATCTATGTCAATTAAATAATACATTTACAAATAAAAATAGCCCAACTAGAGCATATCTTTGGAATTCAGTGATTGTATATTCACAAATTCATATAGGCATATTGATTTGTACAGGCCTATAATATAATATAATATAATAAAGAAATGCCTCCAGTTGCTGTGTATCTGCTCCTCTCACAATGATAGCATTATTGTGAATCCTAAAAATCTTTGAATATGGTGAACATACATTTTTAATAATTGTTTCATCGCTTTAATCAGACCTAATAGTAAACGTAAATTAATCTAAAACTGGTGTTTTGGCACTTTTTAGGCGCCTATACTGCATACATCTGGGAAACTAGTCAAAACAATAAGCAGCAAGGGCAATTGTTTCTTTTTTCACTGACAGGAACCCGGCCTGAGAAGAGACAAAACGAAGCCCGTTTCTTAAAGTATTTCCGTTGTAGGTTATGCACTAAACAGGATGCGTTAGTTCGAGTAGGCCACCAAGTACGCAGTCTTTATTTGGCACTTGAGAGGAGATTTTCTATTCTCAGAAATGAACTAAATATTGGAGAATATCGTTGTTGTGTTGATGAAAGTGACGGGATGATGCGTGTACTCATTCTGGTGCTGTCCATTCTTGAAGCTGGCGGAACCAACCGAGTAACCACAACGTGCACAGCCAACGCTTGCTTCACATTACATTTGGAGGAGGACATTTTTAAAAGGGCACATGATAACTGTGTTAACAATGGCGGCAATTTGGTCACGATGAGACATCACAATGAATTAGAGAACGTCAGATCGGCTATTTTAGCAGCAGGAGATCAATCCGTCCTTACATCTAAACTTTGGATAGGACTCGTGCTGCCTAAAGGACGCTGTACGGATTTCAACGAGGACTTGCATGGCTTCAAATGGACGTCTGAGCCAACGGATTCCAGATATTCCAATTGGAAAAAAAAACCTTTACGTACGTGCACAGAGAAAAGGTGCGTATCGGTTTCGTTATCGGATGATCTCAAATGGTCAGATGGCTCTTGCAGGGACGGCGCCTTTTATATGTGCAAATTTCTTTTCCGAGGCATGTGCAAACCCATAATACTGGAAGAACCTGGGGATGTCAGTTATAATCTTCCATTTTTACCCAAACCACTAACTCAGCAAGATGGGTTGGCAATGTTACCGCATGGAACACTGGCTGATATACGGTGCAGTGGGTCGGAGGACGCTGAACTAATACTCTCATTGTGTGATAACAAACTGGGTCCATTTGGCTGGACGAATTCAGAGCGTTTTTGCGCACGGGACACAAAAAGTTGCGAGCACAAAAACGGAGGCTGCGATCACATTTGTTCGGAAACATCTGGAGAGATTCGTTGTGAATGTCGTGAGGGTTATTATTTGAGAGATGACGAATTTAGTTGTACTCACAGAAATAACTGCGAAAATTCACCGTGTGAATCAAAATGCGTATCGACACCCACTGGTTTCTCATGTGCATGTGCGGATGGATTTCAGCTCGCGGAGGACAACATCAGCTGCGTTGATATTGATGAATGCCGTCAAAGCATCTGTGGGGAACACAGGTGTCACAACAATCCGGGAGGCTATTTTTGCGAGTGTAAACCCGGTTTTAGTCTCGTCGCCGGAAAATGTGAAGACGTGGACGAATGCATCGAATTTAGATGTGACCAGGGCTGTCTCAATTCACAGGGTTCATTCTCTTGTTACTGCCACGCGGGATACAGCGCATCACATAACGCCGGTGGGACTTGTATAGATATCGATGAATGTCTAACTAGGCCGTGCGAACACACCTGCCTGAATACTTTAGGTAGCTACGAGTGCTCCTGCACGCCAAACTTCACTTTAGCTGAAAATGGCATCAGCTGCATTCCGAATCCCACAGAGAAACCGCAAAACACCCCAACATCCCAAGAAAATAAAGAAACATTAATCACCCACTTGAGTCAGGCACCTGACGGGTCAACAGTCAGCCCCTTGTCACCCAACCATAAAGATATGAAAACAGACTCGAGCAAACGCGGAGAAAGTTTCCTAGGCAGTTCTTGGATTTTGCTGTGTGTGATAGGTTCAGTTATTCCATTGCTTATACTTATTGTGATCACGGCAGTCTCTGTCATCTACCGATGGAAACGTTCAAAGAAGATTACCAAGAAAAATGTCACTGCTGATAACTATTGCTGGGTTTCGTCTGGACTGGACAATCTTGAAAAAAACCAACGCTGATTTTTGAAGTAGCCTATGAGGAAATGAAATGTAAATGACTTTAATTCAGCCTGCATGCAAATGTAACATATTTTGTCAGCATTAACGAAGGATTATGTCTTTATGTTGAGAATGAATTTCAGATATCATGTTTTTTTTTACACTGGAAAGGAGTTCAAACGGTGTGAATATTAGTTTGCATATGAAATGACGTATTATGTGTTTTACATTTTGGAATATTATGCAATTTATTCATTAAACACGTTGTTCACCAAATCATTGATTTCATTTGACAAGTTTATGTTGTGTTTTATACTTTAGACGTATACTTTTAAAACAATTTGGATGATGCTTCAGCACAAGTGTTGCGTATAGGCTACTTTTTAAATAGGCTATAGGCTGCAAAAAATGTTTTTCGTTGTTGAACGTTCAAAAGCAATTTAATGTGTATGGGATTAGAAATAAATTTGTCCTCATAATATATCCTTTGGGAGTGAAGACAACTGATCAAAATTCTCATGTAAATGTAATGCCCATTCAATGTGCTCTTGGAATGACTGTCGCAATGTTTTTGTACATTTAATTTTTGATAAATTATTGACATTTTATTATTAAATAGAAATTACCTAGGCTATATATTCTAATTTAATGTAAACATTTGGGAAAAATTAAAGAACTTGGACAACGTTTTAAATGTGTCATTTAATGCACTAGTAAATTGTCGCTTTGAGGCAAAATGATAATGCTCCAGTGTTCTAACCGATTTTTGTCTGCATGCCTGACAATCGTTGGGACCAGAATACGCGTTAAACTTGATAGGCTGCTATTTAAAATAAATAGGATTCGCTACATTTAATTACATTTTTTTGCTTCTGCATTGTTTTTCGGAGAGTGGGAAGTAGTGTAAATTCACTTGAGATTTATCACAGTCACTCTGGAGCGCTTGTCGGCACTCAGGCGTGGTTTCCTTCCTATGTTTAACTTTATCTCCAGCATGCGCATTCTAGTCGAGGTATAGGGACATAGCAAAGCATCGAACGCCATCTATCCACCCAGCTTCAACTCAAGTTATTCCATTAGAAAAAATAGAATGGATTCATTCACAAGATTTACAATTTTGTTTTTTATGTTAATCTCACCCTGTGTGGGAACTGTACAACGATGCGCATGCTCCAAAAATGCCAAAGACTGTTCCAAAATCAACAAAATGCCAGTGGACTTTGAAACGGCTAGTGAGAACTGCAAAGAACAGGGCGGACAATTAATGTCTGTCCGATCGAAGGAATCAGATGAGCTTGTCGGGTACCTTCTTGATAATATGATAGGAAACTTTTGGATAGGGTTGCATCTCCCAGAGGGTAAGTGTTCAAGTAATACGAGCGTATTACGCGGGTACGAATGGACCAGCGGTGCGCAAAGCACGGGATTCGCCAACTGGGCGAGCGAAAGCATGGCATGTTCTCCACTCTGCGTGTCCGTCTCCAGCGACAGAAGATGGGTGGAGAGATCGTGCGAAGAAAAGCTGGATGGATTTTTGTGTGAGAGTAATCAAAGAAATCTTTGCAAAGCAAGTGGCTCATCCAGTGTGGTCATCCTGGACAATATGGAGTGTTTGTTCGCGCCCTGTGAACATAAATGTACTCCTGTTCCTTTTGGATATACGTGTTCATGTAGAAATGGATTCCTTACGAATGAAAAAGATCCACGCCGCTGCGACTTCTACTGCGCATCTTCAGCTTGCGAGGCGTTGTGTTTAAGAGACGGATCTTGCTGGTGTCCTGCTGGTTTTGTTAAAAGCGGATCTAACTGCGAGGATATAGACGAATGCGAGTCGAACCATGACTGTAGACAGATATGCCTAAACACGATAGGAAGTTATAAATGTGCATGCCATGATCCCTTTATCCTCGTTAACGAAACTGAATGCACCCTCACCCCTAGTTTATTTGAGGGTTTCCACCCGACATTTCCACCAGATCAAGTACTGACAACACCATCCTCGAATTACTTAACCCGAGGGTCTCTTTCGACCCCAGGAGAGTATGCTGGACTGATCATATTTATACTTGTGGCTGTTTTTGTTATAGTATTGATACTGGTGCGTTATTTGCGCAATCGTAGAAACGCTGCACAAGAATGCAATCCACCAGATTATGCTGAGTTTCAAGAAAGTGTAAGTAAATTGGGATAACATAGCCTAAATGTTGTACTTTTTATATGAAAATTAAGCTGAATGTATGTGAATGCCTCAATGTATATACCAGTTTTGGTAAAAGATTGTGAGAATGATTATAAATAGCGAATCAAAGGGTTAAAATATATACATTTGTATAAACATATAAATAGATGCTTCCTATTTCTTATTTCTTAACTCCACCCCCTAAGGATGAGAGGGAAGGATACACCAGTGTATCCTCAGGGAGTCTTCCGGACAGGGGGGTCTCCCGGATTTTAGTATAACCTCACCGTTCATCGCCTCTTTGGATTTTAAATCTTACTGGAATAATGCCCAAAACAACCCCTGCTGAAAAAAAACATATAGAAACCCAAAAGAAACCAACACAGAAATTCTAATGGTTTCCATTAAAATACCATTATGAACCATTAGCCTTTTCCATTAAAACCATTACAAAATGGAATTTTGTAGTGTGTTTTGGGCATTATTCCAATAGGATTTAACATTCGACCATTGAAAAAGCTAAAAGTTCATAATGGCATTTTAATGGAAACCATTAGAATATCTGTGATGGTTTCTATTTGGTTTCTATGTTTTTTTTCCCAGCAGGGTACCAAAGAGTAATTTTGTAGTGGTTTTAATAGAAAAAGCTCATAGAAAATAGTTCATAATGTTTTTTTAATATAAACCATTAGAATTTCGGCGATTCGGTACAAACCCTGCAAAAAACATAGAAACCCAATAGAAACCATCATAAAAATTCTAATGTTTCCATTAAAATACCATCATTAGCATTTTCCATTACAAAATTCCATTTTGTAGTCTGTTTTGGGCATTATTCCAATACGATTTAACATTAAACCAATAGAATCACATACCAATAGACACCATTATAGTTCCCATAAAACGATGGTTTCTATGGAGGAGTTTCAACAGGGTTGTTGCTTTTTTATTTGAGTGTAATTTTGAAGTTGTCCAGCAGATGACAGCAAGAGTCTTCTTTATGTTGAAAACAAATACCTGAGATGTGGACCGTTGTTGTTGTTGTTTCTACGTAATAATGTGTTATTATAACTTTAATATGGTTATATAAACAACTTTTAAGAATATTTTAACTCTACTTTATAAATATTAGAATAATATCAGAATCACCTGCTGTACATGCACCGCATTACATATGTGTTTTGTGTTTTGAAGCATTTTTAAATATAGGCCTATTATAAAAAATGTCATTACCAAAAATACTGAAATGTATCATTTGGTTGCATGCATTATATTGAATGCTTTAATGCTGCAAGTGTTGCATTTCCATAGCTCCTTTTATAACACCCCAGGTAGGTACTTTGACCTGTATAATAATTTATCGACACATCACGAGATCACCTACTTACCAACTCACAGGCAGAATTATTTTGCTTTCGATACACTCTTGTTTCCAGTGGTGGACGGTGGTCCAGATTAGCCGAAGTGATCTCATTATTCCATTTATTATCAGCAGAGTTCCACTATATGCTGAAACCACGAAAGAAATTGACTTTCGATGTCCAGCTTCATCGGGTAGGTGAACCCTACAGTATTATTAGTTCAAAAGCGTCACCTTGCCTTTTGAAAGGGGGGCAAGGTACAATGAGTGGTCCATGACGCATATGACGTATTTTTCACCATCATCGCACATTAGACAGCATCGTTATGTTGCGCGAGCTTCCCCTTCTGATCTACCTTCAGTCATTTTAATAATGCACAATAATGTGTGTCGGATATGTGATACACGCTTCCACGAAAAGACTCTTTTGGTATTTGCGTACTGATATGGGGATTTATTGGCCATCACGTTCAGCGCGTCGACGAGGAGATTCGAGAGGGCTGAAAACCCATGATGCAATTTCATTAGATTTCATATTTTCACGGTTTACCTAGTTTTTCCAGCATTGTCATCTTCATTTCAGACCATTGTGACCTGATGAATTTTATTCAGTGAAAGATGTTTCACCATGATGGTAATAACGAAGGCAAGAAATCTCCGTTTGGACATCCTGTCTGCGGTCAGATTATTCTCTGTATCCTCCTCCTTGCTTGTGTGGTCACCGCCTTCCCGGTTAACGCAGAAGGTAAGGTAACACAAAAATAACGTAATCATAAAAAATGTATAAATATTAATAACGAATGTGGACGTTCCCGGTGGCACATTTTATTTCTATAATCTATTGTATGTGTAAGGGAACATATTGTAATTGAAGTCGTTGGTGCATTAGTTAAAAGCTCTGTCATGCTATAGCTATCACTTAAAACCCTGACATTGCTACTGTTGTTTATCGAATAACCTTTGTTCATAACAAAGCTTAACATTTAAAATAAGCATAAAAACCATAAACGCCTTTTGTTTACAACATAGTTCTCTGAAGTTAACATTCATGTAACATTCAGTCCCTTACAAAAATGTACCATGGTTTTACTACAGTAAAAATTGAAAAACTATAGTTTTACTACAGTTAAAACCAAAAAAAAACATGGTTACTGTAGTAAAAACATGGTTACCACAAAATAACCATGGTTTTGAAAACCATAGTTTTTCTAAAAACCATAGTTAATGATGGTCACTGTAGTAAAACCGTGGTTTTGCCATAAGTAATCAATGCACAAATAAACCATGGTTAATTTTCATAAGGGGTGAAACAAACACTCAACAGAAAGGTGTTTAGATGAGTGTTGAAACACCAGCGGTGTCACCAAACTGATAATTATGCTATAACTTTGTTCCCGTTTTGGCTCTTTCAGTGGAGCAGTTTTGCAAGGATCCTGCTGTTACTGAACATGGCATCCGAACTCCACAGTCTGGTTTCTTCTTTGAAAACTCAGTGGCCAGGTTCTCCTGTATGGACGGTTACAGGTTAAAGGGGCCAGCCAAGATCATCTGCACGCGCTTCCATAATGGTTCATTAGGCTGGAAACCGAGCCTTAAACCAGTGTGCCTTTCAGAGGGTGAGCTATTCAGTATTTCATCTAAAATCCAAAACAGACTTCTTATAATACAGTGTTTTCATGCAGTAAACATATTCAGGGTAATAAGATATTGCAGTGCTAGATTAAAAGTTCAATTACATTGGACAAAGTAAAGATAATGAACATATTTATCAACTTTACCATTTAATCGTAATTTCATTTGCATTCTTTTCTGTTTTCTTTTTTTAAGATTGTCTTCCTCCATTCATTGAGGATGCTGATGTCACAAATAAGACCTACAGACGCGGAGACAGCCTTCTCATTAGCTGTCATGATGGATTTCAGATTCGGTACCCTGACATGGAAACTATGGAGTCAGTCTGTCAAGCCGATGGGACATGGGATAATCAGCCAACCTGTCAAGGTATAATGCAATAAGTCATTTTTGGAAATAGCCAGCATATAGTCTCAGCCTCAGACGTCATGCCCACGGAACGTTGGCTAAACGTCTGATGCATAAGGCACACTTTTCTGGAAACACTTCAGCACGCGAGGTTCACAGCATAAACTCATAAACGTTGTTGTTGGTGTTAACTTTTGGCACATTTGTGAATGTACACCGGTCTCTTACTGTGGGGACATTTCCACACCTCTACACATGACGCGGCACAAAACGAAATGTGATTGGTTGCTTTACCTGTCAGTCATATGGCCTCTTAGGCCTTTGCCAATGAAAGCTGCAATGAGTTCCAGACCTTCAGCCGTCAGTCTGGCTACGCAAGACTAATGTACATATAACAGGTAGTTTGACAAACATACAGTAAAGCACTAATAATATAACAACAAAAATATGTGACTCTGGACCACAAAATCAGTCTTAAGTAGCATGGGAACATTTGTAGTAATAGCCAAAAATACATCGTATGGGTCAAAATTATCGATTTTTCTTTTATGTCAAAAATCATTAGGATAATAAGTAAAGATCATGTTCCATGAAGATATTTTGTACATTTCCTACTTTCCAATTTTTGTGAGTAATATGCTATGCTAAGGACTTTTGGACAACTTTAAAAGCGATTTGCTCAATATCTAAATTGTTTTGCACCCTTTAGGTTCCAGAGTTTTAAATAGTTATATCTCAGCGAAATGTCATTGTATCCTAACAAACCATACTTCAATAGAAAGCTTATTTATCCAGCTTTTTAAGAAATGACCATTGAGACCATTTTGTTGTCCATGGTCACATATCGCCAATTAATATCAAACAGACAATTATTTAGACAGATAAAATATTGCATTTTGCTACAATATTAAGTACATTTTGGCTTTACTCAGTCTATAAGACATCAAGGGTATATTTCCACAGAATGTTTTTTTTTCACATTATTAGGGATTATTTTATGTAGATAACAGTAAATCACAAAAATAATTTTAGCTTTGTTTTCACAGGCAGTGTCACAAATGCAAATATATGAAATTCAATAAGATGCCTATGTTGTAGTAGCGCTTTATATTCTGGAAAGCAATAATGTTACCATAAAATGTTCAGCTCACAAGGTATTAAAACATATATAGATACAGGTGGTCAAAACACATAACTTTGATAATCAACACATAAATATTAACCTCCACTTATGATCCAAGAGTGTTTCATACACAGTTGCTCATCGTACAGAATTTCACATTGGTGCTCTTTCTTTACAGGTTGCCTGCGCCCACTGATACCTCCACACAGTTACATGAACATCTCAGAAACAGAGTTCTCTGTGCCTGTGGGAACGGTAGTCCACTACCAGTGTTTCCCTGGTTACAAGCTGGAGGGACCTGAGCTTCTAGAATGCATGTATAACCTCATCTGGTCAGACACACCACCCCGGTGCCTTGATGTTGAGGGTGAATTATTATATTTTTATTATTTTTTGAGAAATCTTGCACATTTTCAAGACATACTGTACCTTTTATAATTGACATATCTTTATTAAGGTATAGTTCACCCCAAAATGAAAATGCTGTCATTGTTTACTCACCCTCATGGAATTTTAAACCTGTATGGCTTTCTTTCTTCTGCAGATCACAAAAGAAGATATTTTGAAGAATGTTGGCATACAAAAAGCCGCTGGTTCCCATTGACTTGCATTGTTTTGTACCCAACATTTGATTTTGGTTACCAACATTCTTCAAAATATCTTCTGTTGTGTTTTGCAGAAGAAAAACATACAGGTTCAAAATGACAAGAGGGTGAGTAAATGATGACAGAATTTTCATTTTTGGGTGATACTATCCCTTTAAAATTTGGTGTGTTTGTATGCATAGTGGAATGTCTAACACTAAAACAGGCCTGGCTAAGATTATAGTTATCTGATTCTGTTTGTCTGATGTCGTTCCAGCATGTTCCTTACCCCCAGTGATGGAACACGGAGATTACATGTGCCATCCACAACCGTGCGATCGCTACATTCATGGGACAGTCGTAGAATACTACTGTTATCCTGGCTACTCTCTAGCGAATGACTACAAGTACATGACCTGTCAGTATGGGCAATGGTTTCCACAGATGCAGTTCTACTGCATCAAAGACGGTAGGCTAATTTTACCTTTCTAGAAGTAGGGCAAGACATTTCTACAGAGCCGATCCTTTCCATATGCAGACTACGCAGATTGCGTAGGGCCCGTGCACCACACTGTAAAATAGAAATGTTGGTTTAACTAAAAAAAAGTAACCTGGCTCATAAGTGTGTTTATTGATTTATTCATTATTATGAATTATTTGTACAAGGGCCCCTCACTAGTTCCCTTAGGGCCCTCAGACGTCTAGTATCGACACTGCATTTCTATACGAGAATTTAGTTACTAAACAATTTCCACCAGCCTGTTTCTGTAGTTTGTGATTTATCTGGTTTGTTCATATAAAAACAATGTTTAGATTTTCCCCAGAACCTAAACCTGGATGTGTAACATTATATTGCGTCCACAGAGACAACCTGGCCTGGTTTTCAGGATTCTCTGCTGACTACATGGAAAGTGGTGGCATGTACAGCCACCAGTGTGCTGCTAGCCCTGCTCTTGGTGATCACAGCCAAGGTGTTTCATTTCAAATGCAAGTCTCAAGGTCCAAGGTACAGATACATAACAATTGTACTATAATGTAGTTCGAATGGAATACATTTAAGTCCTTTGAAACTATTTGTCTCTTTTCAGTGAAGAACAGGATGAGAGCCAAGACCCAAACATCTTGGTTGTAGATGGCGTTGCTGTACCCCTTCCCTCTTACGAAGAGGCTGTAAGTGGTACATACTGTCACCCCCCGAGTGATCTGCCCCCTGCTGGTCTGGGGAGCACGCAGCATTCGGAAGAACAAAACCCACCTTCATATCCTGGGTACTCGGGGAGTGAAAATGGTGTGCCAATGGACACTGGTGAGGTTGAGAACTGTGATAGCATCTCAGACACATCGGAATGTCTCCAAGACATACAGCCATCTTCTTCCCATGCAGGCGGACTAAATAACATATCTGAGAAAACCAATGCCATCACTTCTATGGAGGAAACTGCCTCCACAAGCCCAAGCATTGACATTGCTGATGGTAAGGCTTAAGATTGCTGCCACCTAGTGGTGTTAATACACACTTTGTTTGAACCCAGAATGTGAATCGTGAGTTGAATTTGATACACTTACCAATGTTCATTTCACTGGTGTTTTACAGAAATTCCTCTTGTGGAGGATGCTGAAGAGGACTGCTGATTGTTACCTTTCAATGAATATGAGACACGGATTGATTCACAATATGTCATGTCAGCATACATCTTTGATTTTGTTGAAAAACACTGCATAATGTCAACTTCTCATGAATCACACATTGGTGTTTAATAAAGAGCACACCAGGGAAATGAAGGCAATAAAAATAATGAAAAACAAAATAATCCCCCGATATTTGCTCATGGAGAAACTATGCATTCTATCATGGCATATAATAATAATTTAATTTTACATCGACGCAAAGCATAGTGCTTAAGTATACCAAATCATTTTTCCTGTGACCTTTACTGGGTAAATGCGCTGCATTCTGGACAGCTTTCAAACTGTATGGATGGTAAGACATCAATTCAAAGATTTCTTAAATAAATATGTAATCTAAGTTTGGTGTAATTCATTTTAAGATCATAGTTGGATTGGGCGAATTGGGAGTGAAAACATCATGATATGTGTTGTAGTACTCAAGGTCTTGGTCATTTTTTTGTCTCTCGACTGTCTTTGGTCTCAGACTTGGGTTAATAAGTGACTAAAATTGTAGACACAATTACAAACACAAGTTTTGTTTTATTTTGGCACAAATAAATGAGAACTTTAATGCATTTCTGAGCAACACACAGCTATTTTGCTACTCAATAGATAAAACCACATTTTGTAATTATGACTTTTTAGTGTTATGTGGATCTTTTAGATGGATTTCAGGAATGCTGGTCTTGTCTTAGTCTCGGATTGGTCTCGACTACAACACTACTACACCATAAAGTGAAAATGGTAAAACTGGAAAATAGCTAAAGTATGGAACAAAAGATGTTGTTTGGATCTTAATTAATTGTGACCCTGCATGTAAAAACCCAGCTAAAGTTATCTTTTTGTGATTTAGTGTTTTTTACTTAAAATTAAATATTCATTATACAAAATATATTCTATAACATTATATAGTCTAATAATCTAGATATGTTTGGTATTGAACAAGTACGGCTATGATAAAGACTAAAGTCATAGTGAAATTAATGGTAGAAATCAAACTTTGAGTCTTTTTTTAGGACAGAAACATTTTTGGAAATTGTTTAGTTCCTTGTTAGTAAATCAGGTTAAAAAAACTCATGTTGCTGGATCACAGAATGAAGAGAGAATGTTCTTGTAATGGTTGCGCTGGATCAGGAAGCACAGGTACAACGAAGTAAATTCCAACAGGTGAGTTTTAATAAACAAAGAGCAGGAGTTAACGCAACATCGACACGATATGATACAATAACCGACAGAGAACCGACAAGAGAACAAACGAGTGACAGGTGCGGGAGCGTGGGGGATGCTGGGAAATGGAGTCCGAAAACATGCAGGGAACACACAAGTGTTACAGTTCTGTCATTTAAGAACAACAGATGGTTTATGCATGTGTGATACAAACCATAATAATATCTTCTACTTAGGCAACAAAAATATGATGTGTGTATTAATGCTACAACTTAATCATACAAGATGGCATAACTATTGATCGAAAATGATGATGCAGTCAGTGTAATAAATTATTTACTGTGATGTGTTTTTTGAACACTAGGTGGCACAAGTTGGTCTTTTTCAAACGAGTTTTTGCAATGAAATAAATTGGGTTACGTACGGCATGACAACTGAAATAATGTGAATGTCTTTGGTGTGAATTTATAAACTGGAGAAATAAAAATAAGCCTATAATTAGGCTACACAGAAAACCCTGGAAAAAAGCAATAGGTAAAGGTAATAGTTCTATTAAAGGGACAAAGTTCTTGCCCTTCTTTTACAGTATAGTCGTTTAGCTGTAGCCTATAAAAATAAAGTCGTTATTCTACAAGTCTTTACTCTATTCTTATGTTCATTATTAGGCTATTATTTTTGTAAATAGCTCTTGTAGCAAATAAAAAAACATTTTAATTGTTCTTTTGTGTCCATCGCTGACGTTGTAATATCATATCGTATGTGGTACAAAAAAAAATTTACTTTCAAATGGCACGCGCACAACTGGCCAGTGCACACACAGATAGGCGTGCTTACTCACACATACACACGCGCTCAAAAGCAAATACACGTCCTTCCTAAGCAAATGGCAAAAATGCTTAGAGAGCAGGATTCAATGAGTCATCATCGTGCAAAGTGCCCTGACAGTTTGACCTTAAGGACCAAATGGATGCGGGGACTCTTCATAAGCGTCTTTATTATATTTCTTTCTTGCTTAAGACGTACACTGGCACATCCTCAGTGTTTGGACTACCAGCCACCTTTCAAACCACTTTACCCCCTTGAGTTTTGCGACCAGAATGGGAATTTTGGTTGTTGTGATCAACAAATGGACAATCGTATTGGGATGAGATACTGGGATATAATGGACCTGATTGGTGATGAAGCGTTTGAAGTGTGCGGTGATTTGGTTAAAGATATCATGTGCCAGGTATGTCCTTAATTAACAGATTATTAGAGATTTTCGGGAATTGTTATATTACTAAACACAAATATTTCTTAAAAATGTCATCTTTTTTACGATATTGTTACTAGAAATGTTTTTTTCTTTATCAAAATGTCAAAACATCAAAATTAAAATATCTAAATGTAACATATTTACTTCGTTAGTGCGCATTAGTCCTATGTTGAACAATTCATCTTTTCAAGTCAATCCACAAAAAGTCTTCATAAATAAAAATAAAAATCTAAAAAAAGGAACGCTTTTTCTCTGATGACGTCATTTTGACAGCTACTGTCAGTCTGCTGTGAGTTAATATTATAAAACGCCTCCATCCTATAAGTCTGCTGTGGAATAGACAGGCCACGCCCTCTAGTCGTGATTTAAGTCGTCACAATACTAAAGTAAAGATGATGGTGACTTCTAGCCTCAACGGCCCTTTAACCCCATATACCCTAGCGTTGCGTTGATGTGTTTTTTACATCTCAAAAAATGTAACCATATGGTATATTGTATTATTTTGAATTGTATTGCATTTACAGGAGTGTTCACCTTACGCCGCACACTTATTTGATGCTGAAGATCCATACACTCCAGTGCGCCACATACCAGGACTGTGCTCCACCTACTGTTCAGAATTCCACAGCAAGTGTCACTTTGTGGTCAAGTATCTAACCAACAGCCGGACCCTGCTTGAGGCATCTGAGAAAGACAGTGCACATTTCTGTAACATCATCGATCTCCCTGACCAGGACTACTGCTTCCCCAATGTCCTGAGGAACAACGACCTGTACAGCAACCTAGGTAATGTGGAGGACCCTAAAGGATGCCTGCAGTTGTGTTTAACGGAAGTGGCCAATGGACTGAGGAACCCCGTGCTGATGGTCCACAGTGGTGATGACACCCACCGCATGTTCGTGGTGGAGCAAGTGGGCTTTGTGTGGGTTTATCTGCGTGATGGAAGCCGCATAGAGAAGCCCTTCCTGGACATTAGTGGAGAGGTGCTGACCACCCAGTGGCTGGGAGACGAACGAGGTTTTCTGGGCCTAGCCTTCCACCCAAAGTACAAAAACAATGGACGCTTTTTCATCTACTACTCCATTCTAGTCAACGGCGCACTTGAGAAAGTTCGCATCAGCGAGATGAAGGTCTCAGCAAATGATATGAACACGGCAGATCCACACTCAGAAAGGTTCACAGTTTTTGTATATTGTAAACATTTTTGTTAAAATTGCTAATTCTGTCATCATTTACTCGCCCTCTTGTCATTTCAAACCCGTATTACATTTTTCCTATGAGAACACAAAAGAAGAAATTAGATACAGTATGTAACAGCGATGGCTGTTTGGTAACATATCTTCTTTAGTGTTCTGCAGAAACAAGAAAGTCATACAGGTTTCAAATGACAAGAAGGTGACAGACATGTAATTTTTGGGTGAACTATCTCTTACATTTTTTATTAACCTGTTAACTGGTAACTGGACTAAATTGATATATATCTGATCTGCATAAACCAAAAGTTTTTAACAAAAATGTTCTGATCTTATAGATCAGCAGTCTTATAGTTACAAATATAGTTTTCATCATATGGAGAACTGGAATAAATATTTTATAGTGTTTTGTCCTTTTTTAAGATGAATCAGTCAACGTAAACAGTCACATGAAGATTTTGAAATGGTTTTTAGTAATACACAGAAATTTAATTTAATGTTTAGAAATGGAATGACATAGGTTTAGTGAAAAATATCAGAATTTTCATTTTTGGGTGAATTATATCAAAGTTGACATCCAGACACCTATTTCACATCTGCCTTCAATTTCATTTTTATTTCCTTTAGTTTATATAACTTGATTAAAAACGAATTTAAGAAATCTCTTACAGAAATGAGGGCAGCAACAGATAAAATAAAAGACATATCAAAATCAAATGCAATTCAATAACATTAGGAATCACAACAAAAATTGACCATGCAGGGGATAAAACAGTTTATTCCCATTCTAAACTTAAAATAACTTGCGCTGACATATCTTAAAGATACACACCGTGTCTCAAGATGCACATGAGCAAAACACAAAAGAAGATATTTAAAAAAATGCTGTTGACAAAATAGGGACCAACAGTTTTTTGTTTCTCAAAACATCTTCTTTTGGGTTCTGCAGAAGAAAGAAAATCATACAGGTTTGAAATTACATGAGGGTAAGCAAATGATGAGAGAATTTTTATTTTGGGGTAACTATCTCTTTAAATATCCTAATTTAACTAAAGCATAGTCCATAAGTCTTGTCTGTGAAACCGGGCCAGAGTCTTTTAAAATTGTTTAGTGATGGCAGCATGGACAGCTTTAAAATACTTAAAACTAGATTCTTCCAAGTTAACAGAAGATCTATTTATCAATGGTATTAAGCCTTTGAGTCTTTTTGTGCTTTTAGCTTTTTTCTCGTTCATTTTTTTCAAGTTTTATACCAATCTGTATCTTCAGAGTTCTTCTCGAGATTGAGGAGCCTGCAGCAAACCATAATGGCGGGCAGATTTTGTTTGGTCTAGACGGATACCTGTACATTTTTACAGGTGATGGCGGAAAAGCAGGAGACCCTTTTGGAAAGTTCGGAAATTCCCAGAACAGGTAAGTGTTTTGATCCAACAACACCCTCTCACACACTTTATTAAAGCTTTTCCACTTATGTAAACTATGTTTTAGATCAGCCTTGTTAGGAAAAGCGCTTCGCATTGATGTGGATGGTAGTAAAGATGGCAAGCCGTACAGGATTCCTCCAGACAATCCGTTTCTTGGAGAACCTGATGCTAAGCCTGAGGTCTATGCGTATGGTGTGAGGAACATGTGGAGGTGCTCGGTGGATCGAGGGGATCCAGTGACTCAGTATGGCAGAGGGAGAATATTCTGTGGCGATGTGGGCCAGAATCGATATGAGGAGATTGACATCATTGTGAAGGGAGGAAACTATGGATGGAGGGCCAAGGAAGGCTTTGAGTGTTTTGATGTGAAACTGTGCCAGAACTCTTCTTTAGGTGAGCTGGAGTATTATTATTATTTTAAATTGTTATTATATTATTATTATTGCAGATTATATTACAATCTATGTATTAATTTGATTTTATTAAAATATTATGAAATGGATAGGTCGTTGATGCTGATTGGTCAATTGAAATTTATTGTGAATAAACCCCAGCTACAGCATGACCACTTCTAAAAGCACATTTCTAAAAATGAGTACCACTGATCAAGCACCAATTTATTTATATTCCTCTTTTTTTTCAAGTTTACAGTAAAACGAAAGTCTATATAAGGAGTTTAATACGAAACATGCATTAATGCATCACGGTTTAGCCCACCAACATGTTTTATTTTAATAGATGACATTCTCCCAATATTTGCTTATGGACACCATGTTGGGAAATCAGTAACCGGAGGTTATGTGTATAGAGGATGCGAGTCACCCAACCTCAATGGTCTTTACATATTTGGAGATTTTATGAATGGGTAAGGACCAAAACTCTTTCAGTATTGTAAAAACGTGCAAAATAAAAACTAACTCTGCAATATAAAACAAATTTTATTGAACTTTTAATGCAGCTATATAAATATAAAGTTACAGCACTGTAAGTATGCTTTGTTGAAAAGTAATCTTAGGATATACGATATGATAAGCTTTTATTTTTATTCAGACGATTAATGGCACTAGAAGAGGATAAGGAAGCTGGGAGTTGGAAGGAAAAGAATGTGTGTATGGGCGACACTAAAACCTGCTCTTTTCCTGGCCTTATAAATCACCACCACAAGTTCATCATATCATTTGCTGAAGATGAAGCAGGTAGGTTGGTTGCATAAACTTCACAATGCCATAGAAGATCCTTTTTTGTCCAAATGGTTCCATTAAGAACTTTTAACATGCAAAGAACCTTTCTGTTTCACAAAAGCTTCTTTGTGGAGAAAAAAGTTCTTTAGATTATAAAAAAGGTAAGAAAGAGATGGTTCTTTAAAGAAACATTGATTAAATATTTTTTTGTGGAACCAAAAATGGTTCTTCTATGCTATCGCTGAGAACCTTTTAAGCAACTTTATTCACCTTCATACTCCAAGATAAATATTAAAACAATAATAAAGCTTCTAGCATTCATATAATGTTGTTTTTTCCCATCACTATCTTCAATAAAGGAGAGCTTTATTTTCTGGCAACCTCCTACCCGAGTGCAATGTCTCCTTTTGGCACCGTCTATAAATTTGTGGACCCATCTAGGTAAAGTATGTATAATTTCCTAAGTGATGAATATTGTATTATTAGATTATTATTCAGAGTATAATTCAGTAACCTTTGGATCACACCGCATTGTTACATTTGTCATTTTGGCAGGTCTGCGTCTGTATTTGAATAAAGTGTCTTGAGCAGATTAAGCAAGCTCATTAGTTTCACCTCTTGCCAATAAAAGCACCATACCTATATTCTAGATAGTAAAAAGAGAATATCTAATACATATATTTGTAGGCACATGCACCACATTTCACAGACATGCAGTATGAATACAAAGAAATAAATTTTTACACAGTTCTGCAAGAAATGTATATACTGTACATGCTTGAAAATGAGTTCATTATTCAACATTGCATTTGCAATAAAATTATCGTATATATAATTGGAATTATATGCATTCTGAGCAGTTTTGAGATATTGAGCTTCAAACAACACATAGCTAATGTAAATAGGCTTACACAGAATGTGAACAACTCAGTTTTCCCAAAATGTCAGATAGAGCCTTATAATTCCAAAGTGATGACTTAACACATTAAAACATTATTGCTATAATAGTTATAGCACACATTAGTCCGCAACTGTTTTCTATTTTCTATCACACTTTACTTAGTAAGTGGAAATATCAAGAATGAGCCCCAGCAATTCATTTAGGAAATCTTCTCACATATACAGCCATTTATTTACATTTATGTCAAAATATATATTATGCAATTTGTAATATTTACATTTTTAGATTAAATGAAGTTTCAGTTTTTTATCTACAGGAGGGCACCTCCAGGAAAATGCAGATACAAGCCGCTACCTGTGAAGGTCAGGGGAAAGAAAGTGCCATTTGTACCAAGAGAATGTAAGATTTTTTTTACATCTTCAAGTTTTATAAAATGCTTTATATTATAAAGTAATTAAAATACAATTAATTAATAATTAAGAAGTTGCAAAGGCCAACCAGCTAAGGTCAATAAAAAATTTATTTTAAAAAGATACATTGTTATATGAATTGTCTGAAACTATAAAACAGTTAGTTCCTGTCCTTGATTCTGATTGGTCAATAGCTGTGCTTTATTCACAATAAAACACAGCTATGACCCCTTCACCTAACAATTCTGTGTTGCACCTAACATTCTGTTGCTTTTCTGATTTTTCCTCATGAAAGTTGCATTGATACATATTTTTTGGCTTTAATATCTGTATTGTGTGGCAACCATTTTACAAAAGCAAAACGTTACTTGAGGCTAGTGCTTTATTGTGAATAAATCATGGCTAAAGGGGCTGTGCGCTTTACGTTGTGCCGAACAGCTCCCTTCAGTCTCTCGTACCTTATTGCTTAAATATATATGTTGACTTTTTCAGTGACTGTACTTGGCATAGACGTAACTCCTACAAGACCCCCACTGGAAAAGATTATAATCCCAACTAAACCTTCAGGCAAACGGCAGTCCTCAAGAAATAAACCTGCAACATCAGCACCAGAGAAAAAATATAGAGGGGTAAATGTAACTTCTAAAATACCACCACTGGAAAAGATTTTAATCCCAACTAAACCTTCCGGCACACGACAGTCCTCTAGAAATAAACCTGCAACATCTGCACCGCAGAAAAAACATTTGGGCCAAACCACTACAGCAAAACTGCACCAGAAAAAGTTAAAGAAGACAACTCAGCCAAAAAAAAAGCAAAGCAATGCAAAGACAAAAGCAGAGAAAAAGAAACTTGCTTCTCAAAGTAGAAAGTCAAAGTTACAAAGCAAGCAAGAAAGAAAAGACACTGGAAAGCTGTCTCAGAAACTATCTGTCAAAGGACCTCAGACAGGACAGAAAACCACACCACCCAAACCAACAAAACCAAAAAATGAGACAAAACCAACTGTTGTGTTACAAAAGGCTAAAAAGGAGGGAAAAGAAATAAAGATACCAAATGGCAGAGTGAACAACAAACCAAAGGTGAACAACAAATCTAAGGTGAACAACAAACAAAAGATGAACAACAAATCTAAGGTGAACAACAAACCAAAGATGAACAACAAATCTATGGTGACTGTATCTATAAAGACTCAAGACAGCAGCAAAAATATAACAAATATCTCTCAGACGAAGAAGAGAAAACTGTTTGAATAACCCATATGTATTGTGTATTATTGAGATGATAGTAATGCAGTAATGAGGTTTTCTGTGTATTAAATGTATTAAAGAAATCATGTATTAAACAAAGGAATAGCAGGTCTGTGGTCAGTCAAATGTGTGATGTGTTAGAATGAGGAGAAAACAGAAAGTTCTGAATTCTGGACCATATGTTTCCATTTTCCTTAACATGCAGCAAGAGCATTCTTTAAATGTTCATGTTGCTGTGGATGTGGTTAAGTAATTAGTACACGGCCATATCTTTATTTCAGATCAAAATACAAATTAAAAGGAAACATTCTAAATAAAACATCAAGAATACTTCTTCTTAAACATAATTCTTTGAAACCAAAATGCGTTGCATTGTAAAAATGTGTTAATGTTATGACATGGGTCCAAAATGACATTTCAGCTTTAAATAAGTTTTGTAAATTGCTTTTCTTTTAATAGAGCCAGACAAAGAGAAAACGTAAAAATATAAATACATATGCATGTTAAAAAACATTTCCTTCAATAAAACGTTTTAGTTTGTTTAGAGTAAAATTCTTTTAATTGCAGACCCAAACCATGTCCATATGACTGGGTACAAGTTGAGTATAACAACTTTGGTTAAACCCATAGTGTTTGTGGTCCTTGGTCTTTGCCTTGAAAGCACGAAAATAACAGCATTCCTTAAAGGAAGGTTCAACAGATAAATCTGAAATTTTTTATTTACTATAACAAACCTTGGGTCTTACTGTATATACAAAAAACAATAATTGGTATATTCTGCAAGTTTACATGAGTGACTGTAAACTTGTACCCATGTAAATTTATATACAAAATATATAAACATGGCTTTACCACAAAATGCCCTGTAAAAAAGCTAATATTCGGGCAGTTGGAGCATCAGAATGCATACAAATATTTTTAATAAATTGACGTTTTTTGTGTTATTTTACACCCAAAATTTACATTTGCAGTCTATTTTTGTAATTTGACATTTTTACCGCATTCCAAAAATATGTGAAATTCTGTCAAATTAAAAACAGTAACATTCTCTGTAAGATCTTTATAAAATTTCACCACTTCCACACAGAAGCTCTAATAGCATACATTTTCTTTACCAAAACAAATATATATAATATAAATAAATAAAAACATTTTTGGTAAAGCAATTATTTGGTATATTCTGCAAGTTTATATAAATTACATTTTAAGAATATATAAACATGAACATGCTTTTCACAAGAAAATGCATTGTAAAAAAATTCCGGCCGCTGGGGCACCAGAAAGAAACTTTAAATAACATTTGCATGTAAGAAAATCGAAATGATTTCATGATATTTTTATGCTACATCTGACATGTATATTTCTGTAATTTTAAGGCACTGTGTGGAATTTAGCGGCATCTAGCGATGAGGTTGCGAATTGCAACCAACTGCTCACTCCACCCCTTCCCCTCCCGTTTGAAGCGCTAAGGAGGCCGTAAGAGGTTTAAGATGTCGTCACATTTTCGCTTCTTTCCCAAAAAAGATAACGCATTTACGAAACGCGGTCTGTAGAGCAGTTTGTCCGTTTAGGGCTACTGTAGAAACAATATGGCGAATTCCATTTAAGGTGACCCGCGGTGTAGATAGAAACAGCTCATTTTAAGGTAAAAAAACCCTAACGTTTCATTATGTAAGGTCTTTATACACCTCTGAAGACATAGTTATGTATATTATATTGCATTTCTGTCAATAAAGCATCCAATGAAACTACACACTGCACATTTTTTACCGCACTCCCAAAAAAATCTTGAAAATTATGTCAAATAACACAGTAAAATTCCCTAATTTACATTTTTTTTTACAGGGTGGTCCTTTCCAAGGAAACTTGACAATTATCCAGATTAACTGATAATACATAGATCTTTTTGGTAATAACAGATCTTTATGAACTTTCACACAGTATCTCTGACACTAATAGCATATCTGTACAGTGTGTCAAACAGAACATTACTTTCTACGGCAGGTTGTGTTATCAGTATAAGGTCATCTCGCATCAATTGACAAACCACTATTATAAACTACCAAAGCACAGCCCAATCCATCAACAACATCTCCCCCGGCCACAAGCTGTTCTTAACCATGCATGTCCTCTGTGACATCATTACATCAAAGCAAAAGCCAGGCTATCACTTCCACACACCTGGAGTACATGAACTCTGCACCTTACATACTTTAAAATTGTAAAAACTACAATGTACTGCATGGCGAATACAGTAAGAATGTTCTTGTACGCGCACATATGTTACAGATGTTTAACAGACTGACATGCAGACTTGACAGTCTAGTATCCTCACCTACTGAGCTTTACAGTATCCTGTAATTAATGCATAGGTTATGGACATACCATACAAACTGATCCTAGGCATGCTGGAACTAGATTTTCTGAAAGCACCGAACACAGAGATAGGCTTTAAAAATCTACTGCACGACATCTACAGGACACACTGCCTAAAGGTAACGATTAAACTGGAATACTTCACTGAGGTATTCACCTCCATCGCAAATCCCTTGGATCTTTGTGTACAACGGGAGCGTTGTAGTTTGGAAGGGGCCTTCGAGGAGTTATTGCGTGTATTGCGCAACTGTCTGCCTGTTAGAAAATATTTGCATGAATGGTTCTTACTGTTTAGGGTCTTTATAATATCCAGCGTTTAGTCCATATTTCTATCACTTGATTTAGGTGAGACTTTTCATATTTTTTGTTTTCTTTCATTCTCATTCTCAAATGATGTATGGTACATGCTGTTTGGTGTAAATTTTCTTTTGTGAGAAGAATAGGGTGGCATCTTTAGATAACATAAGTATACCAACACTCAACCTATGCCAATGCCATCCACATAAGGGTGCTTCTTATTTGTGCATCCTTATATAATTTCCTCCTCAGTAATGAAAAAAAACAAATACACATTTAAGGGATCACAGACACTGTCTTCTTACCATAATTCACAACTGTAAGCTTATAACAATAATACATCATTTGAGTGCTTAGGTCAGATTGCAGTTATGTCAGTTATTTTTAAGCACAGTGTATGGTGTCACTGTTAAAGGTGATGGGTTGACTTTTTTAATGTAAAATTTTCTTTCAGCAAGCAAAATTAACCTGATTAAGGTGCAAAGGCTTATGGGGATTGCTTACACCATTTTTACTCAAGTTTTAAGTACATTATACTTCGTTTTTATAATTTACAGATTTTGTGGATGAAAACATTTTACAAACTAAGATTTTTATGTTCTGTCCAAAACACAAATTTTAAGTCATGTTTCAATGTTTAAGTAAAGACAACGTTCAGGTTTACAGTGTGTTATTACTTTGTCTGGAATTCCGTCTGTAATTATTTGCCATTTAGCAGACGCTTTTCAAGCGTCTCACATGCTAATTACAGACAGTCCACCTACACATTTACATTTACATTTAGTCATTTAGCAGATGCTTTTATCCAAAGCGACTAAAAGGAAACATGTACCATCTACCTTTAAAGATGTATGTATTATTAAAGATGTACGTTTTCTTTGGTTGGACAAACTCACTGGGGTGCAATTGTAACCGGGCACGAATACACATAGATGTATGATTAGTTGTATAGAAGATCAGTTTGATGATCTCTTGATAAATCTCGAGGATGGGCTCTTCAATAACAACCTTCTAGCTATGAACTAGCAAGGGCACCTTAGCAATTACCCCCAAGATTTTATATTCAACTATTTTACCAAGATTTCTTCTTATTTTCATAACAAACAAATGTTTACTTGATACGATATATGCCACAAAATAATGAAGCTGCAGAAAAAATTAAGAGACCATTCCAACATTATTTTTGAGTTTCATTTTGTGAACTAATGACAACATTTTTCCCAAATTCTAAATGTAAATATTGTTTTAGATTTTTATTTTCTTTTGCAGAAAATTGATCAACATGTCAAAAAAGATGCTGTGTTTGCAGATCTTGAATATTGAATACAGAAAACAAGTTCATATTCATGTTTAAACACAATGATATGTGTATTTAGGATCGGTTAAAAAATGAATATATGATTCAATAAGCAATTATCATGCGTCTTTGACTTTTTCAGTCTTTAACATTGCTGTTACATAACAGGATACAATAAAATGAGAGCCTCCAGAATGTACCAAGTGATTAAAGCCTAAACATGTTTGCCATTGCCCTGCCAACTAAGTTGGTGAGCTATACAGTTGTCAACTTAGTGAGATATTTCATGTGGATGTGCTAGTGTAGCATCAGGAAAAAATGATGAACTCCCTTTGCCAGTTAAAAGCTCATCAGGACCTGTGTGGAGTGTTTAAGGAATGACTGACAAACATGCTGGTAAGAGCCATTTGCCAAGCTAAGGAGATACACAGTATTTGTCCCTCACTGATGACACATTATGTGAAAGTGTATGCATATAGCAGTAAAAATATTTCATTTTAAAATATATAGGTGTTTTTTTTACCTTTTTGGCCCTGTGGACTAAAAACAAAATAAGCTTCTGAATGAATCTAAGTCTGTTTTCCAACTTTACTAGTTAGAATTGTCTAGTGACATCACCGATGTTGTTGTAATGATGCAAAAACTATAAGAGCATAATATTGTTAAATTAATACAAGCTGTATTGTGCGGTCCAAAAAATGCTATGTATTTTTCATACTTGTTTGTCATTACATTTTTAAGTAGTTAGTCATAAAACTTTAAAAAAAGTTTTTAAGTAGTAAATATCAACATTTTAGTAGAAAGTTTCTTAAAAACATCTTTAGTTAAAGAAACACTTAGGCTATATGAAAATTATGAATATGTAAAGAACATTTAAATATGAAATAAATTAATAATAATCTGTGATATTAATCATTACTGATCATTTAAATATTTTGTATTTCTGTAATTTATTTTTATTTATATTTATAAACAAACATTTGCTCCAGATAGCTATGGGACAACATGCTAGGAGTAAAAATGTTTTAGCTAAAATAAAGAAGAAAACTAATTTATTGAATAACAATTACTTTCAAATTATGTTTAAAATACTTATATACTTATACTTATATATATATTTGATCATGATTATAAGAGGACATCTCAGTAAATATGACACACACAAAAAATTATTTGTTATGTTTGTTTATATGAAGCGATTTCAGTGGTTTAGTGTCGCTTAAACGCATTGACATCATTGAAATGTCACCACCTACTGGATGTTTTTCCAAATTTCCAGAAGTCATTGTGCTGGCATCACGAACAATTGGGTCAAACAAGTCTGTTTAATACGCCAAAGAAATTCTATTGGTTAAAATACGTTTAGATAAACACTATAAAGTGCATGAAAATGGCTTTATGACTGTGTTCTGCACAGTGTCTAAATGTGTGCGTGCTTGCGTGTGTGCGTGCACTGTAAATCTCATCATTCTTTTCGCTCTTAAAATTTTGTACATTTCATTTAGTTTGCAATGACATAACACTTAACAAGCTTTAAAAACTTTTAAAATGTTTTCTTTTACCATGACTATATTGCCATTCTGGTATTACTGTAGTTCTCATATGCGAGCAACCTATTGTCTTTCAAACGTGTTGTGCGATGTAGAAACATGTTTCTGTTCTGAGGTGTTTCAGGTGGTATGCTTAAGTCATCACCACACTCCTAATCCTGGGATTCCAGGGGGATTGTTAATGTCACACAATTTTTTACAACATCAACAACAATCCTATAGAAAAAACTGTATTGAAATAATGATGGGGTTGAGTTGTAACACGAAATTACAAATAGGACAATATGCAATACTTAGTATAATCATAGATAATGGTTACAATGTATTAGAAGCATTATCCTTCCAGTACACAAATAGTGTTGTGAGGCACACAAAATACTGAAAAATACGTAATATATTAGGCACATAAATTGATTTTCACAGCTAATCAGTTCATTAATGTGAAACATAAAGTATGAACATTTGAAAGATGTAATAGCACATCTACAGCAATATAGAACATTTTACAAAGTATTCTATATTACTATATCTATACTAATTTTCTTATTCAACAAGACTGATTAGGTCTCTAAATCATACGGTTTCCTCGTAAACTCGTCACCAGATTTTGGCATGTGGTTCCACATTTAATCCCGTTTAGTCCATTTCAATAGGTGATCTTATAAACAGGTTCCCCCACATGAAGGATGCCTGTTTTCTTGACTGTGTAATACTGTCCCAGTATTGGTGAGGTTTTCTGCTTGGGATCAGTCAGGCGATAGCTGAAAGGCAAAAATCAAGCAGGTGATTAAAGGTAAACTGGAGACATTTTACAAGATGCCAACAATCACATTGCCCAGGCCATGTTTAGAATTGAAAGAACGCTCTAGACCTAGGAATTACTGAGATGTGTAGAAGTAAGGCTGTAAAAATGTGCTCTACAAACTCAACATTACTGTTGTGTAAAGGTTATTCTTTTCAGGTTCAGGTTCTTTATATAATAAAGTCCAGTCATTCTGCCCAGTAACTTGTAATCGATTACCCAAAAATGAAACAAGCCAAGCAGAATTATTGATTAAACAGCCAATAATTGAAAGTAAATGAAATATTCATCCGTTTTATTCCAGAACTAGGTCATATAAATACAAAAGTGACCTGTGTGGGTTATTTAGATCATTCTAAATATGATTTATAAAAGCACATTTTTTTTGCGTCTGTGCACACTTACGTTTTGAGCGTGTTTAGCGGTTCTTTACGACTGATGACTCCGGTCTCTGGGTCAACAGTGGTAAAAATGCATCTGATGTTAAAAAGACATACAGCACAAATTTTACCGGACTTTTTTGCAGATGTAATGATACTGTAGGACGGTGTACAATCTACAGATTCGCTGTACGCTACCTTACCTTCCGCATCCAATCACTCTCTTCATCTCTACTTGGCCAATCTGAATATGGTCCCATGTGTCCTAGTCAACAAATTACAGATTAAGTACTATACAGGACATAACTCATGTAAACAAAACTAAAACATAATTATATTTGTATAATAATAAAGGATAACACTTTACAATAAGATTCAATTTGATAAAGAATTATTAGAACCTTTTTTTCCAGGTTATTGGTCATCGTTAATTGACGTTAAATACATTTCCTAAACTGAAATGCCTACACATTACCTACTGAAATGTGAAAAATATCAAATGAATCCAGATTTGTTAATGCAGATATCAATTCAGCCAGACATGTGACAGTGAGTCGGTGTAAAATAATGCGTTTCTGGCATATTTTAGAAGTAAATGGACTGGATTAATCTGATACTGTAGAAAAACAACAGCAACTCAAAAAAACATTTGTTAACTTACAACCAAGAAAAGCAAAAGTGCACATCTGAAAAGAAAACACATTAAAGTGTGAAGCAGATGACCGAACCGGGTGTCTTGCCTGGTCTGATGAGATTCGATGCCTGCTGTGACACTCAGACGGTAGTCTCAGATTTTGGTGTATACAACAAAAAATGTATGGATTCATCCTGCCTTGTACTAAACTTTTAGGCTGGTCGTTGTGTAACAATGTGTAATGTCTTGGCACAATTTGGTCACATTATTAATGTCACAGCATACCAGAAAATAGTTGCTGGTCATTTCCATTTTTTATCTGCTAATGGCATGGCACCTTCCAGAGTAACATGTCACAAAGCGCAGATAATCTTAATTTGGTTTCTTTGACAATGAGTTCCCTGTACGCAAATTGAATCTACAATAACCAGATCTCAATCCAGTGAAGCAACTTTGGAATATGGTGAAAGAGAATAATCATATTACATCTCTGTGAAATGTTTCTATCATCTTGAATACATTATAAGCCACAACATTTTTAGGCAAACACGGCATTAAGGTAGTTTTGAAGGCAAACAGGAGTCCAATGGATACTATATAAAATAAAGTGTACTATATCTAATAAAGTGGCCAGTGTGTGCGCATGCTTATGAAAACTGTTATACCTCTGTAAAGGCCTCGCAGTCACTGACCACAATACTGGGACGAAATTGAGAGACTGTGACTTCACGATCCAACCTGTTATTTAGGTCTCTAACTGAAGCATCTGACATCAGCATGATGGGAGCTGCATCGGGATAAGCCACCTGAGAAAGCATGGGATCAGATTCAATAAATAAGCATTAAGATGTATTAAATGGAGTTGCATTTTTTGTTTTCCGATATTCTTATTTACTTTATTTTAGAAATAATATTATTTATTATTAAATTACAAAAACACTTCTTGAAATCAATAATATTTTTACATTTTTTGTTCTTTTATTATATTTTTTATTCTTTTTATTGTGAGAAAATGTTGTTTCGAATCAAACCTTGTCATCCTTAGGAAAAAGTGGTTCTTTCACAGAAGGTATTTGGGCCTTTAGATGGGGTTCATAATGAACCAGACGAACAGTCTTGTCTGATGCCAGGTATCGAGTAAGCCATTCAGACACCTCATCCCCACAGTCTCTCCCCTCAACATCTACACTAAACACTCTAAAGATACAAAGCAAAATGGTGTACACATATTTTATTGTGAACATGTGTAAAAATGAGGGGACTTTTGGAGGGGACTATAAAAGTATTTGAACCCTTACAAATAAAAATGTAAGCTTAAATGTCATTGCATTGTATACATTTTCAAGCAAGCTTAAAGAAATGACTTCATATACCAACTAAAATTAAATTGATTTAAAAATAAAATAAAAAATGTATTGTCTCTTTTAGCAGATGCCAGTTCGTTTGGTGTTTTGTCATTTAATTCAAAGACTTTCATGCATTTATGTCCATTTGTAATTTAGAAGTGCAAATGCTATGGGGGGCTTTGCATGTAGTACCTGCAGTCCACAACTTTATTATTAGACTGCTTAAGAGGAACTCTTAACTCCTCCATCTGGGGTCCATTGAGACGCAGTTGCCCACCCTGACAAGTCAAAGATACCAACACCAGACGAGGCTGTTGTCTGCCTGTCACCATGTGTCCATCCTCCGTTATGACCAACCAGTGACTGCGAAAATAAACCAGTAAATAATGAACCTTGATCCTTAATGTCGAAGAATCCTCGTGTCAACGCCAAACAGTCCATTTTTATCACAAATGTAACATTGCATATAATTTAAGAGCTTTCAAGACGTAGGCAGCATTAAATACAAAGTATTTAGAAAAATAATTGCATAAGCAAAGCATTATTATAAACAACGTACGTCAGGAAAACTTACCGATCCAGCAGTTCGCCACATTTCAGTCCCATTCGTAGACATTCAGCTGTCTCCACCGACACAGCTTTCCCAGATTTCATCGGATGAACCAACAGCTGTGAAATAACTCCAACTTTAGTTAACTTTTTCTCTTTACGGATATATTTATAGCCAATCGTGAGTCCAAGCACCGCAACAGCTGTGCCTGCAGCAAAAAGTGCCATTTTTCGGTTCTCTTTAAAGAATAGCGCGGACACTTCTTTAAAGTTCATCTTTAATCTCGAAAATACAGATTGTGGATAAAATATGACAAATCAAGAAAACGATCACAACGTTCAGACAATCTGAAGCAGATTTTTTTAGGCAACCAATGAAAAGACGTGTTGCTACAAGGTGGTATTAAAGGGGACATGTCCTAATGAAATTATAATTCCACGCGTTTGTTTAATTCGTAAAATTATTTGGTTGCTACATAAATGGTTGCTATACATTTTTTGTTAACGTAAAATATTACTGTATGTAGCCTATAATCCGATTCTACATTAGTTTTTAAAAGCAGAAGCCTACTTTTAATACAGAAAACTCTTCATTAACCATTAGGCTATATTGATCACTAGCCAACATTCTTGAAATGTTTCACTCAAACATAGGTCACAATTTTCCTGTTGACTTTAAAGAATATTTAAATACATGTGTTATATCTGAAGACTGTAGGCTAGTTCAACAAATGAATATAATTAGTTTTCACTTAAACAATGTTTTAGCTTGCATCTTATCACATGATTATTTACATTAGTAGGCTATATACATTTACATTTTCAGCCAAATATTTAGTTTATTTTAACATAAGTTAATATTTTTGTTTGTTTGTTTGTTTGTTTGTTTCATCATTTTATGATCAATGAATGACCACAAGAACCTTACTTATATAACATACAACATAAAAAAAGATATAAAACATTAAAAAGAGTGTTCAAAAAAAGTTCAATAGGATTTCATTTAAAAAATAACACTTTGGCTTGCATATTAGTATTATTATTATTAAATTATTTTTCATAATAATATAGAGCTGCAGAAAAAAATTAAGAGACCATTTCAAAGACCATTATCAATTTTTCTAAATGTACGATTTATAGGTGAGTTTAGGTAAAATTATTGTTTTCTGCTAACTATATTCCTCCCAAATTTAAAAGAAAAATATTGTTTCTATTTGCAGAAAATGAAAACTGGAGAAACAGGTCAAAATAACAGAAAAGATTCACTGTATTTTTCAGTCTTCAAATACTGCAAAGAAAACAAGTTTATATTTTTTTATAAGCAATACAACAGTAATATTTGTACATGTATTTAGGAAAAGTAAACAAATGTATGTGATAACCTTGATTTTTACCACAGTTTTCATGTGTCTTGTCATGCTGTCTTTTATATTGCTGTTCGACGACTTTCTCTTATTTTTCCATTATATTTACCTTCTCGTTTATGTTTTTTTATATTGCAACATATATATATATTCAGGATTGTTTCATCATTTTATCATCAACAAATTATCATATATACATACAAACACCACATTGTGTTAAAGTTCAAAAACAATACATTTAAAAATACTACTTTTATTTCAAATGTCTGGCTCTACAAGACTTTTTACAGTATGACATTGTTTGATAAAATGCATATTAATACTTTCTCTTAATTCCACTGTAGTTATTTAATTTCATCAGTCCTAATAGCGAAGAGTTATTAGCGATGAGTTATTTTTGCCATGGTTCCTTTTGTAAGAATGTAAATAGAAACATAAATGTACAGTACATTATGTCCTACCCCATTGACCTTCTGGCCAAAGATATTTTTTTATTTTTCTCATAGATGTAGATGCCAAACCAAAACCTAAAATAAAAAAGGAAAAGCAACAGATGCCACCACCATGGGGGGGAAATGCAGACATTTGTTGTATTGCTTTTCCTTCTGTCACCGTGTCATGCAGGTCTAATAGCCAAAGGCAAAGTCTTGGGCACAAAGCGCTTTCTCCTTGGCAGGATGAGAAGATGGCCAACTCTCCTGTGTGGGCCAAACATAGCCTGAGCACCAAGGCCTCTCTGAGTCATAGGGGATACACAGGACACGATGTCCAGATCGGTGCTGGGAGCACATGGAGGGCCCGTATGGGATAACTGCTGTAGACCAAGGTCATACTGTTACTGTAAATTCAAAGCTAATATGTAGGCGCTAAAAATCAACATTAAGTACAAGAGTGACTAAGTTCAAGAGTTTAATACATTTTTCATGCCAATATGTTGTCTCTGTGATTTTTAAGTATGTAAGTAACACTTAGACTGTTTTGCTCTCTTTGTTAAGTAATCTGCAGCCAATCTAATGAAAATGTATCACACCTTGTGACTTAGATTAATATAATGTAAGGGGTTTCAAAGGGTTACATTATTTCATAACATGTAGTATAGAGCTGGGCAGAAAACGGGAGTCATGTCGGTATGCCATCTGGATTAACAACTTTGTTGTAGGTGTTTCATTTTAGCTGGTCATCCAGAAGTCTAGCACAGCGAATTACAGGGGAATCATTGCAACAGTGGATGTCAGGCAACACTGTTCTTTGTCATCACACTTAGCCCTTTCCCAAACCACTGATACAATTTCCATCTTTAGTGAGACAACAGCTACACCCGGAATCACATACTGTGACAGTACGTATCGATTTAGATTAAGTACTTTCTCTATAAATGCATTCTAGTATGTTTGGGTACAGTATGAATAAATGTTTCCAACAGAGGTTTCGGACACACTATTTACATTTTCGATGGAAGTAGGCGATTTAATGACATTAAATGGAAATTTCCGTCTATCCATGTTTTCACTGTTATAAAGTAGGGAGCACTGTTACTCAAAAGATACATCATATATGGATCTAAAAGCAGTAAATACTCTGTTCTGAATGAAGAATTCTTTAACAAACAAGCAACTTTTTTAGCATTTTTTGTCCACATTTGAGAGGTGATAAAAAGAACAAATGAAAAGAGAATCTAATTTGGTTTAAAGAACAATATATTGTATGTTCATATATTTATAGAAGAAAATGGCCATCAAAGTTTTGTGAAAACAATTAAAAATGCTGGCACTGGCTGGCGGGGAAAGAGTTAATAATGGCTCCCAATTGTCAAAAAGTGATTTAAAGCTAAAATGAACAAACTGACAGGGCACGATCAACCGACCATGTCACCTGAACAAGGCTAAACAATATTGCTGCTCAGATGTTTTCGTTTTTGTAAAGAATTATTTAAATACTGTGCATTGCATCATATCAGGGTGTCATTGAGCTAAAGTTAGAGCTATCTGTAACTGTAAAAGTCAAAAAATGCGAAACACCCGCCTAGCACACTTCTTTGTTAATGTCAACCTTGGGTGTGCTGCTCAGTCATTTGTATGTGAAAGAAATTCATTAAACATTAACAGTCGTACAGTACTGATAAGAAACTGAGGTGATTCAGACCGAGCTGCGTCTCTTTGAGAAGAGCCTGAATGGAGAGATGTTTCTCAGGTCAGCAGACACAGTGCTAATGGCCGAGCAGCGTTGAGGGTTACACACGCAGCCTGTGGGGTCAGATTCAAAGAAGTGGTGGGGCGACATGTCTCCTTGCTCCATTAGCGCATCAGTGAAGGGCAGATCCTGCGGGAGGATCACCATTTTCTCTCGGCTTCGGTACCACAGACAGGAGCACATTGTTTGGAAGTGAAGCACCTCGGCGTAGACGCTCTTCAACCCTCGTCTTTTGTCTTGACCCACGGCAACGGGTGTCGGAGGGTCCGTGCGTTGTAAAGGCAGAGCTTTATGTTTATCTTTGGAAAGCAGAGCCCTCTGCTCTGCATCTCTTCTCTCATCCTCCGTGTTCATTGTCATGAACCGTAGCACCACTAGGTTGAGGAAAGCACCGATTACTGTGAGGCCCATCAGGATATAAACAAAACTAAAGGCCACGTAATGAGGGTCGTTCTGGAGAGCGTTGTCCTTTTGCAGGGCCACATAGTCCCCAAAACCGATGGTGGTTAGGGTGATGAAGCAGTAGTAGAAGGCATGGAAAAAACTCCAGCCTTCATAGTGGGAGAAAGCGGTTGCTCCCAAACACAAAGTGCTGATGCAGGAGAAGAATCCGATAAACACCATGTTGGCCATGGAAACTTCTGGCCGCCGCAGGCCTATGCATTTCTTGGCTTTGTGCAACAGGAAGCGGACGAAGGTGTTGATACGTTCGCCCAGGCTCTGGAACATCACCAGGGTGAGAGGGATGCCCAAGAGTGCATACCCCATGCAGAATGCTTTCCCAGCATCCGTACTGGGAGCAGCATGGCCATAACCTTGAGAGGAAGACAGGACACGCTTGTTTTAGGAGATGACACAAGCATACATTTTTTATTTATTTATTTGTTATAAAAATGTCAAGATGTACCACAGACAAAACTAACATTATTTTGGATGTTTAGAGTGAGGTTTACTGGGGGAGCTGTACAGACCAAGGTTTATATCAGTTACTGTAAACAAACCTTACTACAAAAACTTTTGGAATGGAAAATTAATAAAGTAAACAGGATGGTCAGTGTCTTAACTGTTTGTTATAGCCCAGTGTCATTGGATTATTTATCAAGCGTACACCCCCCACATTTATTTGTACGGGATGTACTTTAACATTTGATAAATATTATTACAGACCTCCATTACACTTTAAGGCCTTAACACGCTTCTTGTGCCCAGTTGTCGTCTCTGTGAGAATTGCGTACATAGCCATTCCAGTTTTGTTATGATGATGCTGTAAACTCTCCAATGAGGGCAGACTAATACGGCATTAGCCTGGAGATTTGTTATAAATGGGATACCAAAAACGCTGATGGGGTAAGTGTGAAAAAGCAAATAGGACTGTGAAGTCAAACATTATATAAAAGTAATCTTATATAAAAGTATAAATATTTTTTGGGAAAAAGACAAAACCATTTTCTGTCTTAAAATATATATAATTAAATGTACAAAAAATATGTTGAGGTATTTTGGTATAAACAGGTAAATGCAGATAGCCTACAGTAAGCATTTACATTTACGCATTTGGCAGATGCTTTTATCCAAAGCGACTTACATTACATTGTACTATACATTTGTACATTTTGTATAGTAAGCAAGTGGGGGTTAGGTGCCTTGCTCAAGGGCACCGCAGCCGTTACCCACCAGCCCTGAGAATCGAACCAGCAAGCTTCTGGTCATGAGTCCAACTCTCTAACCACTAGGCCACAAAGTCAATTGATATTTTCTAAAGTGCTCTTCTAAAAATAACCATTTTCATTCTTTAATGATAAATAAATCCAGCAGAAGCAATGACCGGAATCATCATGCACTGTATTGCTGGATTAAACATGTGATGACTGTATTAAGGATTTCTTCTTGGTTTATTACCCTCATTCTCAATTTTAGTAAAAATAGAGATGCTTCACGATGCCATAGAAGAACCCTATTTGTCTAAATAGTTTCATAAAGAACCTTTAACATCCGAAGAACGTTTCTGTTTCACAAAAGGTTCTTTATGGCATTAAGGTTCTTCAGATTATAAAAAGGTAAGAAACAGATGGTTCTTAAGAACCTTAGAATGAACGGTTCTACTATGGCATCGCTGTGAAGTGCCTTTGTTGAGCACCTTTATTTTTAAAAGTATAGTTTTTTTAAAGGAATGGATAAACATGCGCAACCCATACATAGCTAAAAGTCATTATTCACATCACAAAAATAAAAGCGATATAAGTTACAGTTAAATAGCATTATTTAAGACGACTATTTAAGACGAAGTTTAATGACACAGAAGTAAAAATTACCTATGGTCGTTATTACAGTGATGGCGAAGTAAAACGACCCGGCGAACTTCCACTGGACTCCGGCTTTGTGAGGTTTCAGAAGCAACACAACCCTTTCGATCTGATCAAAGTCAAACCTGCTGAGATTATATTTATACATGAGTTGAAATTTTTGATAGTCGAGATTGCCTTTCTGGCTTTTCTCCAGCTTTGACTCCAGAGCGTCGAAGACTCCCGCTCCGATTAATAAATAAGACAAAGTGCAGATTATTAAGGCGAGGGTCCGCACGTTTTGCCTCTTCATCTTCTCATAGCCGCCACGAAATATCCCTCAGTTTTCAAATCACGCGTTTGGGAACTTTCGTGATTCATGACTTGTCATAACAGCCCTCGACTGTAAGGATCCAGCTGAAGAGGGTCTCCTGGAAAAGCTGCCACAGGGGACCGCTATTAATAAAAGTCGTGTTTGGTGGGAGCTGTCCTTTCAGCACCAACCCCCGGGAATATACAAACACCTTATATGGTCGTATGTATCTTCTAGTTTGTCAGCACACTGGTCAATAAGATTGTACAAGACACATTAATTTGTTAGTTTTGACAAAGGCTCGTTTGATAAAGGCTAACGTTAGCAATGTAAAGGGAAACCCACCCGTCATTTTACTGAATTTTTCTGTTATTTCCTTTTACAGTCATTTTACGGAATTGTACTGTTTTTACAGGTTTTTCCTGTAATATTCAAAATAGGGGAAAAGACGGAAAATGTACAAGAAAAAAAAGGAAACACGAAATTTTACAGGGACGCCCCAGCTGCCAGGAAATTTCCGGTTTATTATTTTTTACCGTTTATTCCTGAATATTTGGTCCAAAAACTTAAAATCACAAAAAAGACCGAAGTTTTACAAAAAACGAAACGGAGAAAACATGTAGACTAATTTTACAGGGGGAAAAAAACATATTTTACAGTTTATTTCTGACAGAAAATTGAATTTTTTAACGGGATTGTTTTACAGTGCAAGGAACAATTAAAAATGCCTCGAAAAGTTGCTTTGGGTAAATGTAAACAAATGTAAATTTAAAGTTCTTCATGTATGATTATTTATGGGAGCTATTTACATGACGAAGACCAGCTTTAAAGCATTTCCTCTATTAATCCCCCTGTGCACAGTGCACGTGCACATTTCTGATAATTAATCGTCATTAAAAAACTCTTTTATCACGTATTAATGCAGTAAAATAAACCCAATCAGATACGGACTTCAATGAAAGTGGGTGTAGTCTGTGGAAATTTTGTACAGGAGGTTTTCCAGTAAGTAACCCACTAATGAACGTCGAAACGTTTTCCAATAGTACACAGTAATCATGTCCACTGTTAACTGACCCTTTGCATATTTCAACAAATGGTTTCCAGGCATCATAAGTTGTTGTCTAGCAACATAATCAACCCTCTAGTCCTTGAGTAAATATCAGTGTCCCTTAGTGGGCTCGTGCAGGATCACCCTTTGCATAACAATTTTCCTTTTAACAGCCTCTCTGCCCATGACACTGTAGTTCTTTTAATGGTCACAATATAAGTGGAGGACAGGTAAATAGACATGGCAAACCCTTCTGTTATTTTGAATGATTTTGCTGTCAAGAGAGAGTGCTGTTGTCTTTGTAAAACAATATATAGATCGTGTCAACAGAGGACACAGCAAAGATCTCTGTCAATAAAATTGACAAACATGAAAATGTTTAAAACATAACCATGTTTGAACGTTGAGCAGGTAATTGGACAACATTAAAACCATACATTTGATATATTTCAAATATAGTGAATCATATATTTATTTCAAGATATTACATTGAACAATTTCTTATGCAGAATTTCTTGAATCAAAAAACATTTATTTGTTTGTTGTGGCCACTGTTTGATCACATTCAGGTGTTTCTATAATCTTCTGATATATTTGCACTTGCTGATTTATGGACTTCTATTCCTTCTGTTCCTTCTTCTATTTTGACAGGAAGTGATGTTTATCATGAAACCCCAATAAGCAGCATACAGCATTCAGACGAATGCTGAAGATCTTAAGTTACAGATGACAAAAGATCCAAAAGTTTTGGCACAATCAGCATAAATAGCATCACAAGAGTGCTGAAGGTAAATGTACAATGTACAAATCATTTTTAGGTTGTCCAGAAAAACTATGTTGTACATATTTGTCAAAAGTCACTATTTAAATAGTCCAGTCATTTTAACACCAAATACAAAGTGAAACCATTTGTAATAATTGGAAATGAGCACTGCTGGTTTTGCTAGAGGTTTATCAGAGAAGTCAACAATGCTTTGCCTTTTACAATGCTTCAAACTCATCTATTCTCTGCTTGGTGTTGCCCATACGGATCTGACGAAGCGTCTTGTATTTGTCCCTTCCGGCTCGTACATTTTCATTGTGCAGAATGTCATTCTGAGTCTTCAAAGAATCGTCACGTGCATCGGCCAACTCAGAACTCAGGGCCTATGAACAATTCAATGTACAATTCATGTAAAACTGTCATAAATTGTAAAACAGGAGGTGAAATTCAAAAAATGGTCATGAACAAGAATAGTTTTTAGCCTGCACAGTAGACTCATTGGAATGTATACATTTTTTACATAATATAAAATACATAAAACAAATGAGATGTCAGCAAATTAACTCAAATAAAATCAAAATTCACAAAAATAAAACATTTAGGCCAACAAATCAGAAATTAGGAAATGTATAGTATAAGTTAGAAATTAGAAATTGTAAGTTGTGATCGTATGCATGTATGGTATGCATATGTTACCATAAGCTGTCTCTGCACACGCTCATTCTTCTCTGCCTCTGTGATGCGTTCCTCCTCATTGCGGTGGTCCTCAATTCCATCCACTAGGAGCTCAGCGCTGTAGATGCTACTGTTCTCCTCATGATCCTCATGATCGTTCTCAAGCCTTTCTGAAGGTACCTCCATCGCAACCAGAACAGGAGCAGCCATCGGTGCAGCAACAGGAGAAGCCATCACATTCTGCAACTCCTCGCGGGTCTTTATCAAGTCATCCTGCACCTCTTTAGCCTTTGAGCAGCGGAGAAGCACAGTATAAGGTGATGTAAATGCATAGATTATTTTTATGGATTGATGTTTAAAGGGTAACCTGAAATTTCACATCTTTTCCAAGATAACAAAATATCAAACCAAGTGGCATTTAGTTAAACGAAATAGCACAAGCACAGATTTCACAAAAATACTAGGGAAAGATAAAATAAAGGGTAAATAAAAAAATGTTGATACTACAATAAGCCAAAAAAATATTTGCATACTTATGGAGCAACACTTAAAAAAATTACAATGGTAGTCAATAGTGCACCAAATCTGCATTAAAAAATGTATTTTGTAACAGAACAAAGAAATGTATAAAGCAATTTTTCCTACTATGATATTCTTTCATATATCTATCTGTGTTCAGCAGAACAAAGAAAAACTCATCAATGGTGTTAACTGATGAATTTGCACACGATTTGGCGTAAAGCATATTAAAAACACAATAAAAACTGTACAAAAAGAGACTGTATACTCACCCTGTTCTGCCATTCACTGGCTTCCTCTTCTGTGACTCTCTTGGCCTCCTCCAGTAAGGCAATCCTTGCTGTGTACTCGGCCAGATCTGCTGCCTTTAAAAATACAAAAATCCAGGTAAAATTTGCTCTAGTCATATCATACTTAGTTCTGCCTACAAAAAAATAAAGTTAATTAAAGTCTAAAGTAAAAAATGTAACTCTAAAGTACAACAATGCAAACCCTTATTATCAAAGGTTCTGCTTAGATAAAGGTTGGATCTGTGTAAATAAAATTACTAATTTAGAGTCATATTAAAAATGTTTCATTCATGTTTATTTACTCATGTTCATATATTGTAAATTCATACAGAGGTAGGATAATAGTAGTATTTCTCGAAACCAATATCAGATCTTTTGAAATCTTTTTTTAAGCATGTTTGCAATAATGTAAGTGTAAAATGTAATGTAATTTGCAATAATACTACAATGTATTTTCCTTTTTTTGTTTTCTATTTTCCTTTCTATATTGTTAATTCTTCTACTGTTTATTTTTAAATGTTCATGACAAGTGCTGTAGAAATAAATGTGAGTTTTCAATTGTGTGTGAAACTAACACTAGCTCACCAACTGCTCTTGTGTTTTCATCTGGTCTTCAGCTTTCCTGGCAAACTCTTCTTTAGCGATAAGTGCTGCCTGTCGTTCAGCCTCCAGGCGGCACGCCTCCTCCTCTGCCCTCCTTCTCTCCTCCTCCAGTTTCCGGGCCCTCTCAAGCTGCTCTTGCAGATCTGTGCAATACATATATCCAACCAGAAGAGAGCAGTAGTCATTCAACTATAATTTACTGCATTCTCTGTCAAGTTTATTATTTAATAATTAAATCGTTCATTTAACTTAAATTAATATTTCATGTTCCTTTGATTTTTGGTAAATAGCAGCATTATAGCCAGGACCATTCTGCAGTTATTACAAAAAAAAACCAGGGTGATACAAGACCCCTTCATGTTGGGGTCCAGATTACCCTGTTAATTCTTGGTTTATAATAACTAGTGCATTATTTCTTACCTACATATTTTGACTTTATTGTGTTGTTTTCCATAAAGAAAATATGTAGTTTTTTTGTCTATTTCTTACCTTTCTCAACCTTTTTGGTCTGTTCTTCATACTTATACAGTTTAAGCATCATCTCTTCCTTCTCTCGTTCTACCCTCTCTTTTTCTTTCTCTATTGCCTCTCTTTTCTTCTTCTCATTTTCTAGCTGGGCTCTGGGAAATGAAAAACAGACAATCACACTTCTTTTAAAATAAGACATATTAAGAATGTGATCAGAATGAAAACTGAAATCCCTGTGGCATATTATGATAAGAAAAATCATTAGGACATGTTTTCTAAACTTAAAATGATCTTTTCTCAAATATAAATGAATGTAAAATGAATGAATTATATAAAAAGAAATTAATCTCTTTAGTTTTCATGATAATAAACTAAACAGAACAGATCAGATCATTTTTTCTCTTTAATAAAGCACTCGGGGGAATCAACACTGTGTTCGCACCTTTCTATCTGTCTCTGATGTTTCTCCTCTCTAGCTTGTGCCTTCATCTGCTGCACTTCAATAGTATCAGGTTTCCTGCGCTGCATGTAAAGTTCATGGTTTCCCATGCACAGCTGCAGAATGCGCTTGTTAATGCGCAAGCGAGATGCATAAAACACAAAGTCCTGGAACAACAAGAGAAACCACAGAATTAATGATTTATTCATGTTGTAAAAATAAATAAGTACAAATATGGCTTGACCACCCTTCCTAAATAATGTCATTTGAAATTTGGCTTGACATTTTTCTCATTAAACTAAACAAGCATGTGTGAAATGTTAGGCACTTTAAAAAACGAGCCACATAAACAAATGTTCTCAAAGTTAAACAGTGAGTTCATAAATATGAATGATATAAATTCGTAGTCATAAAACTGGCCATAAAACATTTCCACTATTTTTAGACATAACAAATGTTACGTAAAATAACATAAACTATAACATATTTTTGGGTAGATTAATAATACATGATTATGGCATATTCATTATTATTAACGCTTTCAACATTAATAACACACCCCTGGGCCATAAAGCTTTGCATACAGATTTGGTTTAAGAGGAAACACGATTAATTCATGGTATTTTATATATATAATAATTATAAAAGATACATAAAAACATATAAAATGTCATGTAACAACTTACAGGAGCTTTTTTGTCGATAGGTTTGATTATGAATTTCTTGTCATTGAATGAAATGTTCCGTATTTCACTCCATGGAAATCCAATCTTTGGAGTCAGCCTAACAAGAAAATAAAGAACATCAGAGAATGACTTTAGGCAACTTGCAGTGTTGACTGTTGTAAGACTTCATGTCTTTTATTTTGAATTTCGTATTGTTATGTTGTCACTTCCTGTTGTAGTCTTTGTAGTTCTTTTACTGATACCCCAGCCTAACTGTATCCAGATTGTAGTTGTCTGTCAATATATACCACTGTGTTAGTGTGTTTCCTCTGTTTGGTTGGTTGGTTACAGTTCATGTGTATCTGCTGTTTCATGGCATGACTTTGTGCTACTGTTATGTATATATATATATATATATATATATATATATATATATATATATATATACGGTAGATTCTGCCTCTTCACTTTCTGTTTAGTGCTATATGTGAAAACTATGAATGTTTTTATAAGCCGATATAAGATCACAAACACTGTGGTACATCAGTCCTTGGGTGCAATGACCTCTCAATATAAACATACATGCAGTCATATTGACTTGTTGTGGGTTCTGCGAGTGGGTCATTGACCACACAGTTATGACAGCTGCCACGCTGACCCCAATATCTCAGACTACATCTGTGACCATTTCTAAAAACAGCGATCATGAATTCGGCCACTGATAAATCAGCCTGTGCTTACCTGTCATCCTTCTCATAGATATTAAGTCCCAAAGCATCCACACCTAACCAGAGGTCTGTTCCTTTCTTGTTCTTTATGTCAAAGTAGTTGACACCGTACATCTCCAAATCCTGTGAGATCTTCAAATATTCAAGCATGGCATCTTCCCTAGTGACAAGGAATTCAAAAAGATGATGAATTTGTACAACAAAATAAGGAAGCGGTGGAGGTCTGTGTATATGTCACTTACTTGAGAATGGCTGTATGTTCCTCGTGCCAAATCTGGATCCTCTCCTCCCATTGATCTTTAGATAGTTTGTGCTGGTCAAGAACTCTAAAAAATAAAGTATGAAGTTGGTATCCAGAACTGCACATCAAAATGTAAAATGGCATGACCACAGGTTTACATTTGTTGCACAATGCGCTCAAGTATGTAAATGATATTAAATAAAACATTTTTCTGCAGTTTTCAACAAGTGTAGCTATGTTCAGTAAAAAACAGACAAACATCAAAATTGTTGACTGATCTCACCTCTGCGGAAGCAATCGTTCAGATGCAAGGTATCCAGCTTTGTTGGTTTCTTTTGAGAAATCTCCAAACTTGGCTTGGACAGCATAGGAGGCCAGCAACACGGCCGTCTCCGGGGGGCAGTAGATCTCGTCGGTCAAAATGGCTTCCTTCACTTGCATAAAGAACAGCTTTCTAGTGATGTCCTGAATCAGCTCCTCAGCCACGTCCTCTGGATAGTGCTTGGCCCAGAACTTAAACTGAAGAGTGTTTTCTTGCTTCACCTCTTGGGAGGACACCTGTGAAATCAAAATGAAGAATGATGTCTGTGGCGTTTTCTCTGACTTTGGGGCTACAGGAAGTCAGATGTGATGTATTATAGAATGTACTTGTCATTTTACATCACTTTAATCAGGAATAATTCATGACAAGTTGTCTTTATTTGACAGGTGGTTGGTGATGTCAAATGAAAAGGAATGGCGCAGCAAGTTAATATTCTACAGTATTTTGAAGTAGGATTACAAACACAACGCTTTGTTTGTAAGCATGCAAAAATAAATGTATGTCATTGTTTATTTCATGTTCACTTAAGAAAACAAATACATTGCTGTTTATTCTGTATATTTATCTGAATATTACAATAATTTGTTTCACCATGTTATTTCCTTAAAATATAAAGAATATTTATACGCGCATTGTACTTTGCTATAGAATAATACTTTTCCCAAGACACATTATTTGCATATGGATGAATTATCATTCTAGATCCTCAAATCCGCATTCAAGTTCACCCAAAAAAATGAAAATTCATCATTCATCTTGTGATTTCAAACCCGTATGACTTTCTTTCTTCCGCAGAACACACAAAAAGATATTTTGAAGAATGTTTGAATTGGTTTTGTGTCCATACAATAGAAGTGAATTGGTGCCGCCGCTGTTCTGTTAGCAACTTTCTTCAAAATAGCTTCTTTTGTGTTTTGCAAAAGAGTCAAAGAAAGTCATACAGGATTGAAATGACAATATGGTGAGTAAATGATGACAAAATGTTCATTTTTGGGTGACCTATCACTTTAAATGTGAATATCATTCATATTTATCTGAAATTTGAAAATCAATAAAGTGGGAATACCTTTTTGTCCAGTTTTAGCCATGTAAGAAAGCCTTTGTTGTCTGTGTACTGTAGACCAAAGTACCACACCTCACGCAAGCCCACTGTCTTAACCACCTGAATACAGAAAAAAGATTGTCGTTTCAGATTTCATAATGCAAATATGAGGTGTGTTATTACATAAAACAAATATATTCAAATAAATCATAATAATAAATCATAATCAAACAATACAATTACTAGTCATTAAAAATAAAAATAAATTTAAATATGTTTTGTTTCAAGTTACTTTTGGGGCGTTTCTGCTTGGACAGAACAGTGGAGTTTAAATAGAAAGTGATGGGTAGGAGGGGAACAACATTAGAACCTCCATTTGGGACTCAAACCCGGATCACCCTTACCATCAAATACAATTTGCTTAAAATTTGACATTTTTGCATCTGGAAGGCACTTTTATCCAAAGCAACTCAGGTAAATTCAAGCAATTTATTTTATCAGTACATGCATTTCCTGGGACTCAAACCCATGACCTTGATGTAACAGTGTCACCAGCTGTGCCACCGGAAAGCACTGCCCACAAGGTTCAATGCTCATTCATGACGTATTTAACACTTTATCACCCCAACACACAAAGAAGAAATATCCAGTATTTGTGTTGTAGGTTAAATGATGGGTGGGTTTTTTGCTTAAGTGAAATACAAGATTAGAATAGGAACTCTACACTGTATATACAATCAGTAGTGAGGGAAACTACCACTCAACCCTAATTTCTTATCAGTTAGGTGTGTACAAATAGGCCTAGATGGTGTCTTCCCACAACGAGATATATTATATATGCCATGTTGTATATCATAAACATAACCATGCACAGTTTAGCATTACTAATCTCAATAGTATCTGAAAAATGATTTACACACCTAAACGTGACTTTGGGTGTGTCTAAGTGGACAAAACGTGCTTCGGCAATTAGTCTGAGCTGCGTATAAGTCATTACAAGCTCACTGCCTTAAAACAAATGTATCGTATATTAAATATTAGTGTAGAATACAGTAGTCTGTAGTGCATAGTCGTATGAGCAGGACAGCATATGCATCAATATATGTATGTCTAGACTTTAGAGAACATTTAGTGTAATTTAGTCAAAATGTGTGTTCGATTTTTGACAGTTTTTTTCCAACATTTGGATCTACAGCAGCTGATTCTTACCTGCTCAAAGAGCTGTTTGCCCGTCGTAGCCGACTGGATTGCAAATTCCAGCTCGGCATCCATTGTAGTGACACGGACATTGATCTGCAGATCACAAATGAGGACAGAGACTCATCACATGCTGTTTTATTGTCATTGAATGAAATGCAAGAATAAAGTACAAAAAGAATGGACTTGAATGTACTGAAATTGACATAAGCATTAGTTCAAAACACTGGTTGGCCCAAAAAATATTAGAATTATTAAAAATCACAAAAAGAATATATTACATATTTAAATATAAGTCTATGAAAAGAATAAAAATGAAATATTGAAAATAATGAATCAGTTAATAAACCAAAGAATGACAGTAAACATCAACTTGCAAGTTAAATATAATGACTTGTCACCCAAGTTTCATAAAGCCAATGGCAATTAAGCCCAATAAACAGATCCAACGTACATAATATTCCCTAGATGATCGACAATCATGTAGTTTCAATAGACATTATCAGGTGTGACTTTATTAATATGTGAAAATGTATCAGTCTTCAAAAGAACTTCAGCAAAATAGGCCTAAACTTTATAAAACGAATAACCAACAAACTATAAAGCTGTGAGGCTGTCTCTAACACATAAAGCAAAAAATGTATTTACAGAAGAGATTTCAAACTAACAAAGCAGATATTTCGACGATCACATTTCAACCCAGCACACTTTACACAACTTTCCTAACAACCCTGTGAACCTTGACAGAGCCAAAGCATTGTCAAAGTTACACAACCTTTGCGTGAGCCTCTGTAAAGATAAACCATTCACACTTGTGCAACAAATGTAAGAGTTCTTTAAGCTTTCTGTTTAATGTTTCCTTTCTCTAACTGCTGCTGGTTGAAGTATTAATGGGAGATGTGTTATAATACTAAATAATATTGAAGTACATAATCACTAGTTCTTCGAATCATGTGAAAAGTGGCAACTGCAATAGTAATCACACTGCAATAACTGTTAAACCTGGCTTGCAAACCATAGTATTCAGCCACATCAGCAAGTAAATGATCTGCATGCTTGAACCCAACATTCACCAGTTGACAGTTACTGCTAACAAACCAGGATTCGATAAATTATGCTTAATAATAATTGTTACTTAATACACTACATTTTTGTTATCATGTATGTCCTTATAGGAATAAACCTAACAAACCAAACAGTCTAATCCAAGTATGCAAAACTATCAGTACATAAAAGATTTTATCAGCAGGCCATTAGATAAGGCACAACAGGCTGACAACTGCATCACTGAAGCTGAAATCTCACATACACATACGGTTTCAAAAAACTTTACCAGTAAGAGGAAAACAGTCTGTGGCATCTATTATTATTGGTATACCTTTTGCTACAGAAAATAAATTGAATAATCTCAATCCCAGCATGGCGGACATAATCTATAATCTCAACCCCAGCATGTCAGATATAATCTGTAATCTTCAAAGGTTTCCTTCCTGGTTGGATTTGCCCTAACAATGGAACAGTCAGCGTGAGTGCTATTGTTTAATCCGACAGTCACCATCTCCACGAGCAACCGTAAGGTATTTACCAGTGTTAGAAAATTGATCTAGACTGCGTCATAACCCAGTGTGACCGCTACATGTCTCATTTGCTTGAAGGGCACAGAGTATCTCCTAAAATGCCAAAGAGTGTACACTTTAAATCAAATGTTTTTGTTTTGTTTTCTCATAAGCTTCAGGTTATATTGCGCTATAAAAATATATCTAATCTCTTTGACAAAGAATTGCAGCATTATGATTTTATAACTACCCTGCTGAAAAAACCAATAGAAACCTTTAAAGAAGTTTGAATGGTTTCAATGGTTTTAAAGGGAATTGTATTGGCTTTAATGAAAACTATAATGGTGTCTACTGGTATGTGATGGATTCTATTGGTCGGATGTTGAATCATATTGGAATAATGCCCAAAACACTACAAAATGGAATACTTATAATGACATCACATTCTGGCATTCAAATACAAGTTGAAAGTGTGTGCACTGTGTAACACAATCTGCTCCTAGCTAATCTTTTACTTTGCTGCTTTTTGTGCCCATGGACAGAGTATGAACTCATTGTCTAGTTAATGTGTAAAAACTCATCTTACTGAATCACGTTAACATCACTTGAATAGTTAGGGTCCTCTTAAACTTAAAGAGAATTGAAGCCTAATAGGCCTATTCAAAGTAAAACAACTCGATATAAGCATTAATAATACGGTTGCACTCGTCACAATTGAGTAAAAATAAAAAATGATGAAACATGTGAAGCCGTGAAGGTTAAGTTGAAGTGAGCTAAGTTTTTATATTTAGTTAATGAGTCAGATACTAGTCTGTATCAAATGTTACCATATTTACATATGGAAAACACATGCAAAACAACCAAAAAGCATGCAACATATTTGTTAAAGATAGACTGGATATAAAATAAACACGTCATTCATTCATTCTTGTTAACCTAGTTTTGTGCGCATTATCTGTTAACAATCCCATACAGCATGTACAAAATCACTGTACGGTACAATGTTATTTAATTGTTCCCATTGTGATTTACTTAACAAAAATACCTTTATGTTTCAAAGATCAAGACAAAATAAATACTTACACGCTTCGGCATTGTTTTTCTTTTATGGGACGGATCAAGTTGACCAGAGAAACGCACTGTGTGTTGGACGCGCTCTTCGCGGTGAACGTTCACTGTGACATTCGCGTCTGACTCATGTTCAATAGATGGTGTCAGAGCCTCGCCCCAGCGATAGCTTGCGAGATAAGTTGGACCACTCGCGTTAAAGAGTGCCAGCAGCTCTCTGCTTACAGTGCACCTGCGGAAACTCGACCTTTGATCGGGCTCACGCCCAAAACGAACGACGCGACACAACCTGAACGCGCACACAGAGCTCGAGCTCCGTTTATTTAAATGATAGAGTTGTGTTCTGGTCGCGTCGCGTCGCGTCTCCAGATGGAAGCTTCACTTTAACAGCCCACTGCCAGTTTACAACATTACAGTCCATATATACTGGGTGGAGAGCACGCGGGTGCGGTTGAGGTCAATCATCTACTGGTGGTTATGCGGTCAGTTGTCTTCATTTTGTGCTGTAGAAGGCTACAGGTATAGAATATCAAAATGAACATCAAGTTGTGTCTTAAAGTTTTATAAATAGCACTACATGTGACAAAATAGTGTTTCTGCAATTTAATTTAAAATGTATACAGCCTTGATGAAAATCATTAGAACCAAAATGGAAATTGTAATGGAGGTAGGCTAATGGTTGGAATTGTATTGGATTTAATGGAAACTATGTCTACCCTGAAAAAAAAACATAGAAACCCAATATAATCACAGAAATTCTAATGGTTTCCATTAAAATACCATTATGAACCATTAGCGTTATTAAAACCATTACAAAATTCCATTGTGTGTTTTGGGCATTATTCTATTAGGATTTAACATCCGACCCATATAATCCATCACATACCAGTAGACACCATTATAGTTCCCATTAAAACCAATACAATTCACTTTAAAACCATTCCAACCAATACAACTTCTTTAATGGTTTTCAGCATGGTACCCTGCTGAAAAGGGAGTTGTATTGGTTTTAATGGAAACTATAATGGTGTTTACTGGTATGTGATGGATTCTATTGGTCGGATGTTAATTCATATTGGAATAATGCCCAAAACACACTACAAAATGGAATTTTGTAATGGTTTTAATGGAAAAAGCTAATGGTTCATGATGGTATCTTAATGGAAACCATTAGAATTTCTGTGATGGTTTCCATTGGGTTTCTATGATTTTTTTTCAGCAGGGTACTTAAAAAACATAGAACCCAATAGAAACCATCACAGAAGTTCTAATAGTTTCCATTAAAATCCCATTATGAACCATTAGCTTTTTTCATTAAAACCATTTCAAAATTCTAATAATGCCCAAAACACATTTTATAATGGTTTAATGGAAAAAGCTAATGGTTCATAATGGTATTTTAATGGAAACTATTAGAATTTCTGTGCATTTACCCTGCTGAAAAAAAAACATAGAAACTCAATAGAAACCATCACAGAAATTCCATTAAAAAGCGTTATAAACTGTTAGCTTTTTCCATTTAAAACCAGTACAAAATTCAATTTTGTAGTGTGTTTTCGGGCATTATTCCAATAGAATTTAACATCTGACCAATAGAATCCACCACATGCAGTTATAGTTTCCATAAAACCAATACAATTTCCTTCAAAAATCCAAAATAAAATAAAAAACAATAAAAAGCAAGAAGTTGTAATGGTTTAAATGGTCTTAAATGGAATTGTATTGGTTTTAATAGAAACTATAAGGGTGTCTACTGGTATGTGATGGATTCTATTGGTTGGATGTTAAATCCTATTGGGATAATGCCCAGAACACACTACAAAATGGAATTTTGTAATGGTTTTAATGGAAAAAGCTAATGGTTTTCTGTGATGCTTTCTATTGGGTTTCTATTTTTTTAGGGATATTATAAAATTAAGAAGTTTTGGATACTTTCTGGTTGTCAAACTTGTTACTTGCGATGAAAAATACTTGTGGTTACTGGGTCAGGACACCTGCTGTGTGAGAGTCTGTTTTTATAATTCTAGTAAAATAGAAACAGAGTGTACCACCCACTCTAAATGAATAGAACACACTAAAAAAATCCACCTACTTTAACTTAAAAACTTTAGTTCAAAAGGTGCCTTAAAATTTTAAGTTAAATCAAATAGGCTTTACAAGTCATTTTAAATTATATTAAACTAACTAAAAAGTCTAAACTAAAAAGATTTCTTTGCATAAAAAATATACTTTTGTCATCATAACTCAAAGTACAAAAGGTGTTTATTGCAATTTACATTGTTTTTGAGCAATTAAATTAGTTCTGCAAAGATTGCACAAAAGTGTAGTGACATTTCCTCAAAGTGCCTTTCCATTACATTTTGTTTCTGGGGAATCAAAATACAAATGGTACAAAAACATTTACCACAAAATAATTCAACATTTCAACAATGTGCTTGAATCTGTAATAAGCTATATTGCCTGATATTCAAAGAAAGCCCTGTTACAAAATTGCAAACACTTTACTGCACCATACAACATTTCTTATAATTACGCAAATGTAATAACAAGACAATAACAAGAATAAACTTTCATTCAGACATATGTCTCTCTGACATGCTCCTGATCACACCACAATGGTAATGATGCTTCACACATAGTTTCAGATGCCGACCTCTGTCTCGACTCTGAGCTTCCACTCATTGTACTTGTGTCTTTAATGTCTCTGTTGTGAATATCGTAATCTTCGTTACTAGAAGATGAATCCAACATCTTTTTTCTCGGAGATGTGGAACGGCTGCGTGTTTGCAGACATCTGGCATCCTGAACAGTCAGTGAGCGCTGGTTTGAGAGAACAGTATGAGAATTCTCATGAACTGCCTGCTCATAACTTGGAGGATCACTCGGTATTCTACTGTCAACCTGCTGGAAAACCTCATCGCTAGACAAGCTTCTCGGCTCACAAAAGGAGGCGGATGGCTCTGGTTGAGGATTGAGTACTTCAGGTAGAGTCTGGCTGTGACGTAAGGTTCTCTCGATGGCCTGCTTGGTCCTGCCACTTCGCCCAAAAACAGTCCTGCTTCTCAGGTGCGCTGTCTTCATTGACTGCGAGCGTCTTTTGGGGGTTTCCGAGCGATTCTGTGCGGGCACGGACTGGCGGGTGGGAAAGGAGTGTTTCCGTTGAAGGAGCCTTCTCTGAGTGGACAAGGGTACGATAGGTGGGCTGTTGTGGATAGAACTTTCGGAGGCGCTGGAAAAGCAGCTTTCCAGAGAACTTGAGGAACAGTCTTTGGAGGTTGGTCGGGCACCGCATTTAGGTGCCAAACCACAGCGGTTTCCCATGCTGTTACTTGCTCTAAACAGAATGCAGTCATCAGAGATTTGCTTTGTTAATAGTTTGTTATGGAAGTCCATTTGTGTCTGACTCCTGGTGAGGGCAAGCTGTTGTCGAACACCCTGGCTCAAAACAAATGTTGGCTCTGAACGTCTGCGGGTTAAAAGTTTTGTAGTCCACGGCTCTACTGGAGCTGAAGACTGAGGTTTCTCTTCAACAACAAATTTGCTAGACTCCACATCAGAATAACTGCCTTTGTAGCCATCGGCATCAGGGTCATTACTGTCGTAGGCGGAATCATGATGGTTTGAAGAAAAAGAATCTGAAAGAGATATGAATGCAGTCATTTATTAGTCATCTTGCGATTACTACTATAATGTTCTATGAGGTGTTTTAAAATAAATGAAGACTTTATAGTGTGTAGGGCTCCAAAAAGCAAAAACTTGGTTACCTTGGTTATCACTGAGTTCATCTTCATCAGAGTCTCCATAGAGGTTCAGCGCATCCTCTCCAAATATTTTACAACAGTTGTCAATGAGGAACTGCGTCAAGATCGTCACCTGCAAATACATTAAAATGAGTCATTTTATCAAAAAGAGGACATTTTGAAACACGTTTTAGAAAGAAATTCCATGAAACTGGGTCATGCAAAGTCTGAAAGTCTTTGATCTATTTTTTCTCTCTCAAGTTTCAGTTTAACTCAGCCTGTTTCTTCTGGCTCTCAGCCACAAAATGTGAGAAGTTTTTATGGTCAGGACTTTCAGAAGTCACTGTACTTAAGCGTGATCAACTCACCTCTTGGATCTTTTCCACTTCTGTTTGGAGCAGGTTGGGTGAAATGCACACAGCTAGATTGTTGGAATCCATCTTGTTTGTATCAGCGTTCTCACTTATGTGGTACAGTAGAACAACCAGGTGCTTCAACAACTGAATGTTTGGGTTAGGAAGCTTGTTGACCACCCTGCAAACAAAACAAAGAAACCCGGTCACACTCACATTTTTACACTAAACCCTTTACATTCAAACCAAAGTCCAATATGGAGAACAGACATTAAATGACTTCATTGAATAACTTACATTTGAACTTCTGCGCATTTCTGATCTATGTCTTGCGTTTCCATTGCAGTCATCCAGGATTTGTAGTGGTCCACCATTAGCAAACTGCCAGGAATATTTCTCAGAAAGTCCTGTGAATCAAAGTAGACGTACACTGGATATTATTCATATGCAAATTTGCATATAAGCGATGGTTGCTATGTCACTCAATCACACAAATCAATTCACAAAGTCAAGATCAAGTCCATACCTTAAGAAGATCAGCAAGTAGAAAGACTGTGTGCTCTTCCAGATCAACTTCCATCCATTCGTTGAGCTGGGCCTTGATTTCTCTTAGAGTTCTGGCATTGCCTGCTTTCCTAAACACTCCTTCAGTGTACAGACCCTTTTTTAGCAATAAAGTAAGGACATCCTGCAAAGGAAATGAACATATTGTTGGCACTGAGCATGTGCTATAATAATAATGCATTATTTACGTTGCCTTGTACTTGTACATGTGTAATGACAATAAAGTTGAATCTAATATAATCTAATCTAATTATTTATGGTTTGGCAGTTGTAAATAAACTGATTAATATTCTTACCATAACTGGTTTGGGAGGACTTCCATCTTTCTCAAAGACATCAGACAGGGCCTGTCCAAACAGTGCACGTTTTGGACATTCAATGACATGACCGGAGTTCATGCGGTTTTTCTGTACGCGTCGAAAGATGCTTTTCCAGCGCCTTTGATTGATGTTCATGTTTTCTATTAAAAATGAAAGTCATAATTAGGATTTAACATTTAAACCAACAATCATATTGATGTAATAGTTGAATAGTGCAATTTACAATAATCTAGATGTACAGTGCTTTGTGATCTGAGAATTGTTTCTCTTCCACATCAAAAGTCCAAAAAACACTTTTAAGAGCAAATGGCATTTAAAACAAGAAGTAAGTTATTCTGCTTACCAGTGTGGGAGGTGTTGGGCAGGCTGGCATTAGGCTGCTGACTAAGGGAAAGTCCCGCATGAACCTAACAGGAATAAAAACAATCAGATCAATCTCTATTTCACAACCAGTTCACTCAACTTATTTCAAGCAATAAATGTGAAACGAGACTGAATAAAAACGACATAAACTGGATGTTTGGTGCAATAAGAGTTTAACAGAGAAAGCAAGCATGTACACTAAACATCATACATGTGTTGGTACACTGAAGTGCATTGACATTTAAAACTGTCTGGTCTGTTTGAGCTGTGCCCTTAGCACTTAACCATCAAAGAAATCTCTTATTCAGATTAATCCATCAATCAGAAGGTGTTAAGAAGCGCTGTATGCATAAGATCTTGGGATCAATCTACTTACGGCTGGGGCTGGCATGCTGAATAGGTTCATGCTGTTTGGGGTCAACGATTTACACTGAAACAGAAAGAACAATACATGTTTGTCTTGTCAATGAGATTTAGGGAAGTAAGCCCATTCAAACACATAGTAATCAGTTTCCATGATGACATTAAGGACAATAGGTGTGTGAAACCGTTGAATGAAGGTGATAACTTACCACGCCGTGACCACTCAGCACCTTCATAGGTTTGTCGTTGTGATGACCAAAGATCTCCGCTTTGTCAGATTATCTGCCCAAAGAAAATAATTCATATGTAAATATTAGCTTGAGGTTTCATTTTTTGTTGGTTCAGTTTCAGTATCTTGATACAAAATACATCACACAATAAAACGCTGCTGAATTGCCTTTCAAAGTGTTAAATAGCACAATGTATAATTAATCTAATAAATAATAACAAATATAATAGAATAATGAAATAATAGAAAAATCAATACTGACTAGCATTATTTAAAGAGAATGCACATAGAAATATGATTACTTGAGTTATTCAGCATCTTAACAGCATACATACAATAACTCAGCATTGTTAAATCAAATATTTGATAAAAAAGTTGTTACTCACCAGTTAAAAATATTCAGTTTTGCACCGTGGGTGTACCGAAGAAAGCAATAATCTACATTGACTCGTAAGCAGAACAGACACTAACAAGAGATTCAGACAGACTGAAGTGAACAGCCCACTACACCACACTAAATGAAAGTGGGCGGGCAGAGGGGAAATTCTGATGTGCAATGGAGACAGGAAGCAGCATCATGGGCTCCCACTATTAACACCTCTACGAAAGGCTACGGTGTATGACAGTGGGTGGAAAGTGTTACATACGTCACTCATGTGAGCATGAACAGGTAACACAAAAGTGAGAGAGAACCACGAGAGAAAGTACATGTTAAAATATACTGTCAAGAACATGAATATCATGTTACACATGCAGTTTACTATATTATTGGTGTAAAAGAAGCATTGAGGTAACTGCTAACAATAAGCAATAGTTATACTTTTATTATAGTTATATCAAGTATACACAGAGTTAATATGAGGATAAATTGCATTATAATTACTGGTAGTATTCCTCTTTTTCTAGGTTTAGGGTTTGTTCTTGTACAAAATTACATTGTATTGAATATACAAGAATTAAGCTAGGCAAGTATTTACAGTAAATGCTCCTTAACCATGATTCATTATTTTGCTGTAAATGCTACTGACACACAGGGAATTTTTTAAAGAATCAAAAAACATCATTTTGAGACTTCAACTTTGACAGTTTGGCACTAACTGACTCAATGCCTCTCATGAAAACAACCAGCCCCCATATTTTTATGTTAGCTGCATAACTGATAGATTTACCATGAAAATAAAGAAGAGGCATTTATTTGAATAATTTTCAGCATGCCCACCTACTGCTTACAGTCACAATGGAAATGAGGTCAGTGCCTACATTTCAAGCAACGTTTAGAGAAGAAATGTTAAACACGAGTCCACGTCATACTGTTTCAAGTTTGGACTGCCATTTATTTCGAGTCTTTACCATGTTTACATGTTTCTAAACAACTTGAATTCCATTCCATTTCGACTTAAAATAACTCACTGTGAAAGACACTAACATGTCAGAAAAATAAATGCAGTTACAGTGACAAACATCTTTCTCTCAGATTGGTGTGAAACATTTCTGGTCATTAGAAGCATAAACACTATAATTATGACTGATGTGTTTGAGTCAAAATGTTGTCTTGGATTGACAAACAACTTTTAAATTTACAATATGAAACCCCTCACCACAAAGCGATTTCAATTTCTAACAGAAGTGTGAATCACCAAACTTTCCCCTGGAGTGCTACCGTAGTAAAACGAACTATCATGTAATTTATGGATACAGTTATAGATATTTCACAATAATATGTAGGACTTAAAAAACAGCCATAAACACACACACACATATATATAAAGAGAGAGAAAGATACAAATATCCTTTAAATTACACACATTTTTTATGCTACTGTGTACATCGCACCTGTAGGTGGCCTCATTTGAATGACCTTCATGGCAGCCCACCAGGGAAAAAACCAACGTGGGACATTACGCATCATAAGGTTTTCTAGGTTGTGGGCTTTGAGACCACCAAAGGACACCAAATCAACACCTGCCTACTCTAAATACACAAATATAAATGTGAGGAGTCACAAACAACTATGATGAGATCTGGATAAGATTGTTGGTCGTTCTTTAATGAGATTTCTCTATGTATCAAAATTCATCTTTAATGCTGAAATGAGGTTGGTCTTCAGGTTTGAAGTCTTTATTGGGGCTGCCATCTTCATTAAGAACGCTCCTGCTGGTGTATCCCACGACAGGGTACTTTGCTTTGTATGTGCCCGTAAATATCTGCTCAAGGGACTGTAGCTGTTTTTCTGTAAGGCCCGTCTGACAAACAGTCAGAGAGGGAGGGAAGAGAGGGAAACATTTAGAATGGCATAACACTACAGGGTTGATTGGTTCACCAAGAAAAGGCCCTCGTGGAATCTAAACAATAATTCAGAATGAGGAAACAGAAACTAAATGTTTCTGTAAACACGCTTTTTTCATGCAATAGGGAACTCCTAATTCTAGACTAGCCTACCACCGAACTTGACCGCTGTGGCTTTGTTGTGATCTTTAAAATCTCCAACTTACAGTGTCATGTGTAAGGTCTGCAGGGTCAAGGGACATTTTGGCCACTGCTCTGGTTGAGTCCTTGCCTACGAGGGCATTATATGCCGCATCCTTGCCATAAAACTCTGGAAATATGTCAAAAATTAAACCAATAATATAAGGTTTCGAGTAGGTATTTCTATAATATATGTAAAGGTTACAGACTTTCATCAGCAGGAGTTTAAAATGCTTCATGTTCATGTATTAAAACGTAAACAACTTAACGAATAAGCTAACCTTTTCCAGTTGTGACGTCAAACACTACACCTTTAATGGCCATATAAATTGGTTGTCCATCCTGTAAAGTTACCGGGCACAAATGTATACCGGTTTAGTAATGAATATTTGGTTAAACCCTCAGACATTTCGAAGAACTACATCAGTGTTTTGTTAAACACAGCGCATACCTCACTCCCATCGTATCTTTTCAACTCCTCCTCGGTAAACAATCGCACCGGTTTTGAGGCGGTTTTAATTTTAGTATCTTTTGCAAAACAAATACTTATTAAGACGCACAATGTAACACTATGGGCGAAAAACATTGTGGATTGTCGTGCTGAGGTTTACAACATGCAGGAACTGATCATGTCACGTCAGTTTCCTTGTTGTCATAGGGTTTCCATTCACAATCGCTGATCTCAGATCAGCTTTCACAGTCGAAGGAAATAATGGGGGAAATATTCTTGTATTGGAACGGGATTCTGTAAGTGTTTCAGGACACATGCTTTAATATTTAAATTGGGCGTTGTTTAGGATCGGTTAATATAATGTGATGTATGACTTGATTTACATTTTAAATGTCGTGCCCACTTCTGCTTCGGGATTTTTCTAAACTTCCACTTGCCCAGAGTTTCTGTTTTCAAATTCACGTGAGAGTGACAGGAAGTGACGTCCCCCGTTGAAACTGCTATAATCACGTGACTGCTCAAATAACTGAAAACTGAACTCATGCCAATAATAATATCAAGTTTTTCACCTTTTCATCCCCTTTTCCCATAAAAGCGCTAAATTTGCCCATTTGAAGTGCAAGGCGAATTTGTAATTTGCGATAGATTTTTATCCAAGGTACTCATAAAAACACGAACAGAAAACAAACTGTGATATTATACCGCAACATCTTACATAAATAGTCATTTTAAAGATTTTTCGAGAACTGTCATCAAAAAGACGAACGCAAGTAAGTATCCTGAGCCCAACCCAGAATAACAGCTGTGATGTCACGCTTAGCATGTTCGCTTCTGTTCTTTTTATTTGCTGTGCCTAACGAGAGCTTCTGGATGCTATCAGTTAGAAATAGAGTTTAAAAGTCAGAATCCTGTGTTGAGTCCGGTGTCTTGCGAGTTAATGGCAAAGTTTAAATGGCCAAAAATTGCCATTGAGGTGACGCAAAATGCTAAGAAGAGAAACATCTCGATCGTATCAGGAGGTAATAAAACATAATGTGTGTAACTGTTAATGCGGGACGGATAAATGCTGCACACACTCAGTTGTTGAGGCTGTTCGTGCAGTTATTCTCGGTTTATGTTTACTGTCTGCATGAGTTCATTGTAAGGACATTAGAGAAGGCTACAGCTAAAGTCATGTGATAACAGCTGACCGCTCTTCGGTTTATTGTAGTAGCATACCGTGAGTAACGTAGCAGTACGGTGTGCATAAATTATATTTGGCACTTTCCACGAATGTGGTACAGTAAGCTCTGAAACTCTTGTATTAAGTATTATTTATTTCCTTTTTTAACAAGTCTCCGAGGTCCCTCAAAGTCAGAAAATAAATGCTCTGTAAGCGGTTTTCAACAAGGTTTTTCATTTATCAACATGGTAGACGTACAATAATTTTAAACCTGATTTGTTATATTTACCAATAATAAACAGGATGTACAATTTAAAATGTTTATTTAAAAACCGTATGAAGGAATCAAATAAACGTATGTGCAGATAGGTTTGTATCACAGTTTTAAGTAACTTCTGTTGCATTGTAGTTTAATGGTGATGACTGTTCTGACCCGCTTGGGTCTTATGGGAATGATGACGTTTCTGAAGTGGATCATGATGAAGCAAGCTGTGATCCTACACCAGGTCTGCACAGGAAAATCTTTTTTCGTGTATGTATATACATGTCATGTTTGATAGACATTGCTTGAAACAAATGTTCACTATGTTGCAGATGAGGACATTGTGGACAGCAACCTTATGCCCGTCACCTTCAACAAAGCCTGTCTGAAGAATGTTTTCACAGTCATCCTTGTGCTCATTTACTTGATGCTTAGTACAGTTGCTGCATTCTTGGCCTATCAAACCATTTCAGACTTTATGGAAAAGCTTAACCACCCAGTTATGTCTGTTTCATACAAAGAAGTTGAGGAGTTTACAGCACCAGGTGAGTTCCCAACACCCTGTTCAATTGTATTCCTCAGTATCAGTTTTTTTGTGTGTTTTTTATTGTTTGTTTACAAACAGGAATTGCATTGTATCCTGGGAAGGCTCAGTTATTGAGTTGCATGCATCACTATCATGACAATATTCCACCTCTTGTCTCATCGGCCAACCGGGCGGAAGGAAAATGTATAATAGAAGAGATAATTTACTACGGGCCATATTCAAACCAGACACAAGTAAGAGTTAGTTTCTTTGTCTCTAGCTATTTTTGGTAAGTTGGTACTACTATATGGAATCCATGTAATGTGTTTGGCAGAAGCGAGCCATGGTGGTTAGAGGTCCGACTGATGTGAGGAACCGAGAACTTATATTCCTGCAGTTCAGTCGTAATGAAACGGAGGAAGATTTCAGCGCCATCAGTTACATGATTTTTGAAAGTTACATGAAATTCAGTGATATGCTTGAAAGGTACATTTATAAACAATGAGTCATGTTTTGCTGATTTGTAAAAACAATAAAGACCCTAATTTGTATAAAATATGTCATTTTTCTTATCAGCTCAGATAAGGCTGCTTTTATGATGGATTGTGAAAGAAACTATTCAAGGTGGACCTTCTCTGGAGGCTTTCGGACATGGGTCAAAATGTCTTTGGTCAAAACGTCAGGCAGAGGAAATGAATCAGTGGAATTTAGGCAAGAGGTAATATATCAATATAATACTATTTAACATTACTATTTGTTTTTGTCATTTCAAAAAATGAAAATTCTGTCATCATTTACTCACCCTCCTGTCATTTCAAACCTGTATACATTTCTTTGTTTTGCAAAACACAAAGGGAGATATTTTGGAAGAATGTGAGTAACCAAACAGATCTCACCCCCCATTGATTCTCATAGTATTTATTTTCCCTACTATGGCAGTAAATGGGGGTTGAGATCTGTTTGGTTACTGACATTCTTCCAAATATCCTCCTTTGTGTTCAGCAGAACAAAGACATTTATACAGGTTTGAAATGACAGGAGGGTGAGTAAATGATGACAGAATTTTCATTTTTGGGTGAACTATCCCTTTAACATACAATGAACAAAGTTGTGATCATTTACATTGAGGTGTAACAAAGATTCTTAAAATATTCCATGTTGCATTATTAATATTCCATGTCATTTCAGTCCAGTGTAGTGAAATACATCGACAAGAGGCCACCACAGGAGCAAGCCAATGCACTTTTTTTTGTTGTGTTCCAATGGCGAGATCCATTCATACAGCAAGTCAAAGATGTAAGTTAATGTATTATTAAAACTGCAGCACATTTTTCTTTATTTAATGAATGTTTTACAAAAGAAAAAGAAATAAATAAACGTGATAACATTGGCTGTACATATCTAATTCATCATGCCTTATTATTATTTTTACAGATAGTCACAGCAAACCCATGGAACACCATAGCCATTTTGTGTGGCGTCTTTATGGCTCTATTTAAAGCAGCAGACTTTGCCAAACTTAGCATTAAGTGGATGATCAAAATTCGTAAAAGACATTTAAGGGCAAAAATGAGAGAGATGAACCAAATCGGCTAATTCTTACTGAAATTCACTATTCTTCTAGGACCACACTAAAGACTGACTATAAGATTGTAATGACAACTTTCAAACAACTTTGGAAAACTGTTTTATTGTATGTTAAGTTTTAACTGGACAATAGATTTTAACCTGAAACTCTAAAAGTAACTACTGAACAGTGAAAGTTAAAGCACATGTTTTACAGGGCAAAGTGTATGTGCTTTGAGACACTGAAATATTAACTAAGCTGGTTGATTAGCACCTAATCTCTGTGAGATTCAGCTTGTTTAAATGATGAGTAAGAAGTGTAAAACCACTGATGATGTAAGTGAGGCATTTGTAGTTAACATTAGACCGTTTGATTATTTTGCCTAGAACACTTAAAAAGGATCAATAAATGATCTGGTCTGACTATTCTATTGCAAAGCATACAATGATGTAGCAATTCTTTAGGGGCAGAAGTGATCTGTTCTCGCTGCTGTTTAAACTGTTGCAGTAAATGTGAATGACACCTGTTTTATCAATATGCGACGTGCTGTATTACACTGTACAAATTGTATGAAGGGATATCGTAGATTTTCAACATTATACTGATGTCATTAGTTATAAAGAACTACTCTTAATATATATGACTATTCATTTTGTGATTCTGTATTCCAATTATGATTTTTTTTAATGAGGAAATTACTTGACATTTGTGTCCATATAACATTCAGACTCTGTGTTCAGGCATTTTGTTTGTTTTAGGTTATTCAGAATTGACTTATATTCTTTAAAAAAAAAATTGTTTTACAATGTTTTTTTCAGTTTTCCAGGTTTTTAAAATAATTACGTAACTGATGTTGTCTCAAGGACAAAGGTATGTTGTTTCATCTACTGTTCTGTATGCTTTGGCATAAGTGGGAGAATACATCATCATACAAGTATTAGCTTAGTATTAGACTTAAATGTCCATATGCTATCATCTGAATTAAAAAAATCTTTTATGATTTGTTATAACATAGACTTGCCTTGTCCAAAATATTAAGGATTTTATAATTATTCTCATGATCCATTTCTGCACTTTGGTATTAAAATCTTTTTCTCTATTTTTCTCGCAAATTTGTTACATTCCTTTTTTATTCTTTGAATTTGTATTTAAATGTTTAAAAACATTATTCTAGTTAAAAAAAGTATTTAATTGTTTCAGTGTGTTTGTTCGTTTATTTTGTAAATCTTATGGGGACTTTTACGTCATAATAATAGCGGCCATTTTTAAACTAAACGATTGTTTCTTCGCATTCACGACACATAACGTTACTAAGGAAAGGATGGAATATAAACAGACATTGTGTTTTTATGGAAATCTGAAGAAATGCTTTCAACGCTTGCAATAAGAGGTATACGTGCAATCCAAATTTGGTCTTTTTCCAAGTTTTGAGGCTTATATACGCACTATTCGGTCTACGAAGTGAATGAATGCATGGGCAGTGTGTTAGCCTGGATGCTAAACATCTGCACATGCATACACCGGCATGCTTAACGTTACTTTATTGTGCAGATTTACTTCATTTTTTATCATGCATTTAGCCCGTTGTAAGTATAGTTTTGTTCAATGTTATCATAACGTTTCTGCATTTACCGTTAGCCAGTGGGCTAATGAACCATTTTCGGTGTAAACAACAAACAGTTATTTACATTACACACTAATCATTAGACTAGATTAACAGGTTCCTCTAATAATAGATCTGTGTGCGTAACTTAAACCTGATTATTGACTACTAGTCTGTCTTATGTTTCCCACATTATTATAAAACAGATGTAAATGTGTCAAATCTGTCAAGCTCTCCATGCTGTATTCTCAACATACTACATTTAGCCACTTGACCCGAGTGCTGTCCCTGTCTTGTGTCCCCTGGCATCCTGTAGTAGAGCCAAAAGCACTGACCTTTTCTCCTGATGCACTGGAGGTGGAGTTTTATTTCATGCTTTATGGATATCATACAATCTAATCTAAGATTTGGCAGAGCATAAGAGCTATTACAGTACATGTATGGTAAAGTACAGTCATCTGTGAAAGATAGGTGTAACAGGAGATACTTGTTGTCACTGATTACATTTTGACAGATTTTGTTTAGATAAATAACATTTGTTTTTTCTTTCTATATGCAGAACCCTGTTTATTTGTGGTGGCCTGAGACAAAATAACGCCATTCAACATGGGTAAAGAACAGAAATGCATTCTTTGTGAAACTGTCTACAACTCCAAACAGGTAAACCTGGCTGTTTAAACTAACTTGACTTGGATAATCCTTAATATTTAGGCTCACATTTTTTCTTGCCCTGCCAAAAAAATAATAATAAAGAAAATACTAATTTCTAGCACTGTGTGTTCAGGATGAGCTACTTCACTCAAAATAACTTGTAATCTTTATAGCATTCTTTGCAAAATATGTTTTAACATAAAATTAAATCATATGAATCAAGTAAACGTGACAGCCCTAGTCTTAATTGTTCTCTTGTGAGATCTATAGTTACATGCATTGCAAGAAAGAATAAACTTTAATGTGATTTGTGTAACGGTACAACATTCTGTTTTTTTCCTTGAAAACATGTCTAAATGTACTAAAATAACTATGAGAACTATGATGATAAAACACATAGTGTGTATTTCTGTAGGAGATGGAGGAGCACATGAGAAGTATGTTGCACCATCGAGAGCTGGAGAATCTGAAAGGCCGGTAAGAATCCATGTTCCACACCACTGTTCTCACTATCAGCAAAATACTGTGAAGTTCTCATGTTTTGTTAAAGTTTTAGAGATCTCTGTACTGTTCGTACATCTCACTTGGTGAAGATTTGCAAACAAGTGTCTACTTGTTTCTCTATCGTACACATTCCAATGTCTTTGCAAGCACACGTATCATAATCACGAGTTTCTCTGCCTTTTCTCTATAACTGTCCAGTTAAACAAAAACAACTTCTTAAAGCTTTTGGTTGATTATTGGTGTAAGATTAAGCATGACAGATGCACAAGTATGTTTTATGACATTGACCTCATCTGAAGTCTCTGAAGGTTTTGCTGTTTTTTTGTCTTATCATGAAAAAGAGGTTCTTTAAGTGTCATGCATGTTCCGTTTTAGATATGAAGGGTACCCACAGTCTTTTAGGAAGTGTAATTCAAAACCTGTAACTGCAATAAGTGCAATTTACTGCGAATTGCAATTTGTAAGCGGACTTCTCATATATAGACATTTGTTTCCAGTATTGTGTATAATTGTCTGTGTTTTTAATTGAAATCCATCCCAGAACTGTAATCTGTGATTACAATTTATTGTAAGGTCATAGAATTTATTGGTTAAAAAAATAAAAAAGCTTTGGGAAGCCTGAATATGGTTATGGTCAATGCATGTGTATTGTCAGGCACGTGTCTCCTCTGGTCAGTGGAGGGATAAGCCGAGGCAGCTGCCATAACTTGGGAGTGTATATATAGGAACATTGGAAACAACTGGGAAAGCCGATAAATGACAACTGCTACTCTCATCGGACAATTATGTAGATCTCTGGAATGTGAAAAGCGAGAGCAAGTTCATATGTGTAGGGTATTGAAATCTGAATGCAAACACAAAGTTTTGCAACATTGTAACCAGCTGACTCTTCTCTTGCTATTGATTTTGTAAGATAAATGTTTAGAGCATTAATCAGAGAATTATTTTATGTTATGGTGTGTTTTGTTTTATTTAGAGTAACATAAGAATGAGCGAAAAGGTTTTATTCAAATTAGTGAATTAGTAAAATTTTAGTGATATTATTGCGTTATCGATCACAGTGAATTTTTTTTGTGAGTGTGTTTTTATTTGGTCACTGAGTCTTCAAACTGCAAATGTACAGAGGCAGATATGTGTAAATAACACAATATTGATCATCGTGGTTTTTCAAATCCAATATCGTTATACTGTGACATTCCTAATTCAAATGCCAGAATCACATTTCACATATGGAAGCCACATAAACAGGACTTTCATTTTACTTCATCAAAAATAATAAGTTCAAAGTCTGCTGACTGGAAAATGGCAAGATGCCATGACACCATTTTTTTGTGGGACAGACAAGCTGCCAAGAGCAACTATCTATGTATCACCTCACGAGTTTGGCACTAAAGAGAGCAGCTTGAGCCAGCAACTGTAAGCAGCTCGCGTTACAGCCATCCCTGCAAAAAGTCCCGCCCCTGCTGCAGTCCTAAATTGCAGAGTATGGAGAACGGGTGGGGGAATCCAAGAGCCCTCCCAATCCTTGTCTCAGAGCACAGCGGACTCCATCATGACAGCGTGCTAGGGCTCAGCTGCTGCTGAGAGGGTGCTCACCCCTCTGAGATTGTACTTTATAACCTTATGCTCTCCCAGTGCCGCCTCCTCTCTCCCGCTCTTACTGGACCCCTGCAGATCAGGGACGATCAGGACGATTTTGCTTTTATCTCTTATATTTGAAAGGTCACTTTACCTCCTGATCTCCTAAAAGGGCTGTAACGGGATAAAAAGCCAATCTCTAAACCAGTAGCCATGCCTGTGGGCAGTATTGAGCAGCCTTTGTCCCCTTCCGTTCCCAGGGACTGCGGACACGAGTGCCGGGTCTGCGGCGTGACAGTGGTGAGCCTGACCGACTACGCTAGTCACATCTCCAGCCCTGTACATAAACAGCTTGTTGAAGGTCAGAGGTGCCAGCCCTTGAACGAAGACAAAGATGAAGAATACTTTGACAAGGGGTTTGTGCAGCTGATTGAGAGACGCAAGGAGATGATCAGGTTAGTGTTTATTCTGTATGTTTTATGAGACCTGATTTGTTTACTAAAGACACAGCTCACCTACCAATCCTCTGATGTTTAATACTAAAGATTTTTTACTCCGTCAAAAGCTTGTTATTGAAGTGTTTTTATATTGGTCCTGTGTTTGTTACCACAACACCTGCAGTTCTATATTAAATAGCCCTGTAAACAGGTCTGACACTGGAGAGTCAAGTGTCAAGAGCCCTAAAACAGCAATGACTGCACACTCACACTCTTGGACACATACTACACCATTGCCTTCCTGCTAACCAACCCTTAAACTGTATGAGCAGATTGTCTTTAAATAGTCTAACCACTACATCTATTTTTATGCACCATGCTGCTTAAAGGGATAGTTCACTCAAAAAGGAAAATTCTGTCATCATTTACTCACCCTCTTTTTATTTCAAACCTGTATGACTTTCTTTCGCAGAACAAAAAAGAAGATATTTTATAGAATGTCGGAAACCAAACAACGGTGGTACCCATTTACTTCTATTGTATGGAAACAAAACTAATGCATGTCAATTGGTACCAGCGTTTTTCAGTTACCAACATTCTTCGAAGTATCTTCTTTTGTGTTCTGCAGAACAAAAAAGTAATACAGGTTTGAATTTAAAAGAGGGTGAGTAAATGATAACAGAATTTTAATTTATGGATGTATTACCCCTTTAAGTTGCTTTGAGATTTAGTAGGGAATGTCACATGATCATCAGCAGCAGCTGTCATCCTGTCACATACCAGACTTTATCCCTCCATATATGACCCCATTACACTTAAAAGGGGCCACAGTACACAGCGCTGGACTGTGTGAACCTTATTTTGTTTGGTAAATTGTCATGAATTATTGTGTTTAGAAAAGAAGAGGCTGCTGCAAAGTTGGCTAAAGAGGAACAGGAGAACAGGAGGAGGTGGCACGAGCTACAGTCTCAGTGGCAGGAGCCAAGGCCTTTAATGTACCAGCGCTATGGCACTTGGGACCGACCCTACCCTAACTTTCCCCAGCTCCCCAAAAGGGGAAAAGCCTCTAATTGGCAGAATTTAAGGTTTCCGTCCCCCGATCACAGTAAGTGGCCTAACCCTAACCGACAGATTAGATGCGCCACATGGCACGCTGAAGGACCTCCTAACTTGCAGAGATGGGGATCCATGGATCAACAAGGAGGAAATCTGCATAACCAGGGACACTTTTGGGGTGGTAGACAAGGCGGCTTCGGTGTGTGCCCTCCACAGCCGAGAAATAAGTCTCACTGGAACAACAGCCAGCATAGGTTTTCTTGGCAGGGACAGCACGTATCCCATAAGTTCTTTACATCTCCTCCAAGAGAGCAGCAGAGTACCTTTCAGAGTCAACAGAATACAGAAGAAACTGAAAGAGAGCATGATGTCACCAAAGCTAAGTGTCAGAAGACAGAGAAGGTTCACAGATGGACACCATATCCACCAGCTAAAGCTGCGGATCCTTCATCTCAACCTAACCCTCAATCAAGCTCAGAGAGGTCAGATGTGGAATCTCTTGAAAACTGTAAGCCCAACAAGCATGCTGAAAGTGGCGCATCTTCGACACATAGTTCAACGACTAATCTCACGCAAAATAAAAGTCAAGATTCTGTCAATTCTAAAAATTCCCATTCAAGCTCAGAATTCTCCCAACATGCAGCAGAGAAAGAGCAGCTCCTGTCAGACATGTTACGAAAAGCCAAGGAGACCTTGTTGAATCGAAAGAGCTCTGTCGACTCATCCGGCCCAGAGAACTGCCTCAAAGGAACAAAAACAACACCTCCGATTAAAGAACCTCAGCAAGTCGAGAGTTTAGATCAGAACAAGAATAAAAAGATACACGAAAGTAAGAAGAAACTAAACAAGCAGAAAACACGAGAAAAAACTGCTTTTGCTAAGCATATTAGAAACAACAAAGAAACTCAGTTTACCAGTACCGAGACTTCTGTAGAAATTGGCAATAAATTGTCCCCGTCTGTGCAGTCCTTACAAGTTAGTACCTCAACTATGGACCATGAAGATGAGGAGGAGTGTGGTAAAAGAGAAGTAAGTCTTCACCTTCCAGTCCAAGATCAAGTCATGGAAACGCCAGATGAAGGTCTGTGCTCATTTGGTGAAGGGTTTGAGAGCAGCCCATCCCAACCAACAGTAGATGGTGTGGTGCCCTCTTTAAGTAAGCTTGCCTTGCCTGCATGTCTGAAACGGGATCTGAACCGCCATATGGGCACCAAGGCCAAAGCAGCAGCTCATGAACCCAACTTAAATAATGCCAGACGGATTAGGAATGTGAGTGGCACACGGAAGAGCGAGTCGGAGAAGGACTCCGGTCTCAAGCCCAACTTGCGGCAGCTCATTAGCTCCTCTAGCTTTAGACGAAATGTCAACTGGGACCAGGTCTACCAGGAAGTCAATCGTAAGAAGCAAGAGCAAGGCAAGGGCTTACCAAGGTACTGTATGAGGTCTATATTTTATTTTTTTTGATTTAATGAAATGATTCTAGAGTACATTATCAGTTGTTTCATTTATTCCCTAATTTCATGTTTTACCTGAATCTTTTTAGATTTGGTATAGAAATGGTGCCCTGTGAACCTGAAGGTCTGAATCAAATGGATGAAGAGGATGTGCCCCTTAGTGAGGGCTTTCACTGGGACTCTTTGTTTGATATTAGTCAAGTATCCGTGCCTTCCCGCAAACGTAGCTTGTCTGAAAGCAGCGTGGTCAAAAATGGATCTTCCGACACCAGTTCCCTCCTCAAAGCTGCAGAGCCATTAAGAGACTCTCCTGTTAGCGGCCCTTCACAGCAGTCAGAGAGAGAAGAGATCGAGCCGAAAGATCATTTGAAGGATCAGTGTATGAAAGGGCCTCCTCCAGGTATTGAGGATGTTGAAGGAGACATTGTTTGTACCTCAGAGACTGAGCTAAATGACACACAAGGAGTTGGAAAGAAACGGCGAGCACCAGGGGTAAGCTTCATAACTTATAACATAACATAATATAACATAACACAACACTGGTTTTGTTGGACATTTTCAGACACACAATTGCTTTCCAATCTATGAAAATAGCTACTGTGTTAAATGCAATGGAAATAAAAGTAGTAGGGATAGTTTACCCTAAAAAAGAAAATGGTTTTATAATTTACTCAACCTCATTCCAAACCTGTATGAAGAAATATATTAAAGATATTTTGTTGACAACACTGACCTTCATTAATATCCAATGTGTGGACAGAAAAACCAGAGACATTTCTTAAAATAGCTTCCCTTGTGTTCAACAAAAGAAAGAAAGTCATACAGGTTTTGATCAACATGAGGGTGAATAAATAATGACAGAAAAGATCTGTCCTTTGCTCATCTGCCGTTGTTTCTTTACTAGGATGTTGTGTCTATGGAGATTCCAAGTGAAGATAGAAAAAATAAGAGACAAAAAATCAAGGGTAAGAAAGGTAAGAACTCGCTTTTTTCCCAACACAACTAGGGTAGAATGGCACATCGGCATAATCCATTACGTTGACAGATGCATCGTGACATCACAACACTTTAGAAAGTGTATCTTCTTGTTATTTCGAGTTTCTCACAGCTCGTGCACACAGAATGCTGTATGAATGCCACCATATTAAGCATAAAATATGATCTATATTGTAGCATTGTGTGATGCGTTTCAATATAGAATCCATTGTAGCGTGCCGTGTAACGCCACCATGGCTGCTGTTGTAGACACATTTTTTAACGTGTTGCAACGTCGCATTCCAGCCCTAAACGCAACTTCACAGTTTCCTCGTGTTGCATATTTTAATGTGTCTGTGTTCTGATATACAGAACGCTCCCAAGTGGATCAGTTATTGTCTATATCTCTACGTGAGGAGGAACTTAATAACTCTCTTCAGGCAGTGGATAACAGCCTCATTCAGGCACGGGCAGCCCTTCAAGCTGCCTATTTGGAAGTACAACGCCTGCTTATGGTGAAACAACAAGTAAGACCTTATTAGACTTTAGTATCCCAGTTAGTGCTGTCACTGTGCTGCCTTTTTTTTGTTTGATTTTACAATCACTTATTCATTTTTTTCACAGGTCACCACAGAGATGAACACTTTGAGAACCGACCGAATTGAAATTTTACAAGGAATGCAAGGTACTGTAATTAACAGTAATGTTGTAATGAACAGAGAGAAAGATATTTGAATGAATGCTTGTAACCAAACAGTTTTTGGTTACCATTAACTACCATAGTAGGAAATATATATATATATATATATATATATATATATATATATATATATATATATATATATATATATATATAAAAAACAATTCTCTGTTAAACACAAAATAAGATATTTTGAAGAATAAAGGAAATTAAAAATATTCTGGGGTATTTTCATTTTGGGGTGGAGTGCCCCTTTAAACTGGAGTTTTAAGTGTGCAAAGTGGGACAATATGCAGTGAGTGTCATCTTTAAAGGAGGATGGCCTGTCATAGACTATAATGGCCAAGAAATTCGAAGCCATTTTATGAGTCTGAATATAATTTAGTATTAAAGGAGCAATGTGGAGATTTTTGAGGCATCTAGTGGTACGGTTGGGTATTGCAACTAATCTCTCACTCCACCACTCATGCCTCCCTTTAGAAACACTATGGTGGCTAACAGGAAAAGATGTCGTCGCGTTTTGCTTTTTTGCCGAAGTAGATAACATATTTATGAAACGCGCTCTGTAGCATGTGTAACCCCGTTTAGGGCTACTGTAAAAACAACATGGTGAATTCTGTGTAAGGGTACCCGTGGTGTGTGTGAAGATAGAAATAGCTCATTCTAAGATAATAAAAACATAACAGTTCATAATGTAATACACCTCTGAAGAAAGAGTTATATATATTATATTGAATTTCTGTCAATATTACACACAGCACCTTTAATACAAAATGCTCTTTCAGGGGAATTTGATGTGCCAGAGAGAAGAAAGGATGAGACCGTGACCCCATCATCAGACCCGATTTCACAGATCAACGTCTCTCACCCTACTGCATCTGCCCACTCAGTCTCTCCTTCCACAACCACCCCACCTCCTGCCGTCATCAAACAGGAGCCCATCTCTCCCTCTAACTGCACCTCTGAGTGTAACCTTGTCAAGAGCCCCCTCCCATGTCCTCATAGTACCACACCTGTGCAAACAGAATATGCAGCTTGTCAGACAGGTAAGTTCCATTCGCTGCAATACGGCTTAAAAGTAGTTATCGCTAGCAGTATTTAAAGATATCTTGTCGTTTAACACAGATACTAGCTTCAAGTTCAGCAAGAGAAAGGACTCATCTCAAGAAAGCACAAGCACGTCTTTCACGGGACCTCCCTTAGACCACAGACTCCAGCCTTCTCCCAACACAGAAAGTCATCAGAATGCTCAAGAGGGGCTAGCCAACCCTTCATCCCCGCTCATGTCGGCAAAGCTCTCCCCCAAACTGCAGTCTCCCTTCATCCACCCAGAGACTAATCCAGTGAAACGTGTTCGGAAGCTAAAGAAAAGAAAATGTCTTAGGAAGGCAATGGGAGATGAGCAGCCTCAGATCAGTGACTCTGAGCTAGAGCAGCCCATCTCACGACCCGTCCGAAAGCACAGACCTAATCGCCGATCCAGCGGCACCAGTGCCTCACCTTCCACCGCGCAAGAAAAAGGTGAAAAGGAAAAGATGTTGGTAACCGATGCTTCAAAAAATGATGCAGAGGAAACAGAGTCCGTGTCACAGCCAATGAATGTCGCTGACGACTCAGATTCATCTGATCTGGAAATGTTGGAGCTTCCCCCGCCAGTGCCCACCGACGTTGTTAATCTGGTTACTTCAGACCCAGATGAGATGCCTGAAGAGAAAACCAAAGAATCAATCACAACGGGCACAGTTGAGCTCGCAGCAAGAGAACCCCAAAAGCTTGCCTGCAATGAGGTCACATCAACCAGTGAAATTGGCAGTAGCAGTACTGTCAAGGCTTGTGAAAGGTAAAACTCATTCTAAAAAGTGTTCATTGCCTAAAGGAGTAAAATACCACATATGAAAATACTTTCATAATTTACTAGTAGTTTAATTTCCTCATTCCATTACAGTTGTAGATGACTTTCTGTCTTCACACAAACATTTTTAGATTTGCGGGTCATACTTGAATTTAGCATGCTAATGTGTTTGCGGGCCATATTTGAATTTACTGCCCAGAACCAAGCGAACCCAGTGGTTGATAAATGTCTTCTGAAGTGAAATGATTTGGGTGTGTGTAAAGAAAAAATATTTTGCCTGAAGTTAGTAACATTTATAAGCGATACAATCGTATAACTTGAAATGTCATTGGTTCAAACAATCACGTGACGTTCATTACTAAAATGTGCTCAAATGTTTTTATGCAAACTATTTCTTGAAGACCTCATTCTTTGGCTTACAGTGTGATAACCCTCTGTATTGGGTGCATGACAGGGAGGTTTAGACGTGTCTTAGTATTGAAGTGTTACTTGTTTTTTTTTCCAGTGAAATTAAATCATCCTCCACAATGTTGGAATCCAAGGTGCTTTCAGGTATGTGACATGCTCAAAAACATTTCGTTTTAAACAGTTAATGGCAACATGATCATGTCATGTTTTGACCATATGAGGCAACATTTCTTTAAACGTGTATGTGATAGCAAAGTACATTTGAAACATCTAGTTTTGTCATTACTCAGTACATTCAAAGCAAAATGACCAAATTAGTGTGCTAATTCGATCCGCATACAAAAATAGTTCACAAAGTCTCCAACTTACTTTTTATGGGCAAGGTATTCTTAGTGCCTGTTCATGTCTGGCAAGACACCCTTAACCTAAGGAATGAGCTAACTCATACAGAGTCATGCCAATGCTCCTTTCATTGAGAACTCCATCAGTTGATTAAAATAAATATCGGCTTTTTCATGTTGACTCGCACAGATATGATTGTCAGCATATAAATGCTTTATATATATTTGTGTTCAAAATTATGTTGCATGGTGTTATGTAACAGCACTTTATGTCTTGAAACATATCTCTTTTACAGTGTTAATGTTTCACTGAAATAACTGGGATGTACATGTGTGTGTTCTCAGATGGATCAGATCCAGTGGAGGATGATGAGCCCACAGAAGGCAAGTTTGAAGGCCACCAGGAGGCAGTGAATGCTATGCAGATCCATAACGGACTGCTGTACACATGCTCAGGGGACCGCACCATACGCGCCTTCGACCTAGTGGTCAGTCCCTCATATTGTCATTGATAATGTAGCTTGAAAATGCTACTTTATTTCTGAAAGCGATCTCAATAATTTCAATATTTTACGTTGCAGAGTCGTAAGTGTGTGGCTGTATTTGAGGGTCACAGCAGTAAAGTGAACTGTCTGGCGGTGTCGGCTGGAGGTGGCTTGCTGCAGCGCCTGTACTCTGGATCGAGTGATCAGACCATCCGCTGTTACAGCCTAAAGGTACTACTGCGTCTGTTCTTTATCAGCTCCTTTTCCAGTTTTAAAATGTCTTTCTTTACTGTAAAAAGAAACATCTTTTCTTTTTGTGCCCTATAGAAAACAGCGTATGTGGAACAGATGTCGCTCCAAGATCGAGTGCTCTGTCTTCATAACCGATGGAAGATTCTCTACGCCGGTCTGGCAAACGGCACTGTCGTCTCCTTTAGTCTTAGGGTAGGAATTATTTTAGTAAAACAAAAGAAGATATTTTGAGAAATGTCTGAAACGGTTTTGTGTTAATACAATGGAAGTCGCTGAGGGTCAGTGTTGTTTGGTTACCAACACTCTTCAAAATGTCCTCTTTTGTGTTCATATCACCTATAGAATAATAAGCAGTTGGATGTTTTCGAATGTCATGGCCCGCGTGCCGTCAGTTGCCTGGCGACGGCTCAGGAGGGGGCTCGCCGTGTGCTGCTAGTCGGTTCTTACGATACCACCATCAGCGTTCGGGACGCTAAGAATGGCCTGCTGCTGCGTACTTTAGAGGGCCACACCAAAACCGTGCTCTGCATGAGGGTACGTGCCTGATCTGATTATGATTATAAACTAAATGCTTAGTCAGAAAACACTTAGCCCTTAGCTGTACTTTACCTTTGTGTCCTCTTTGTAGGTGATCAATGATTTGGTGTTCAGTGGCTCAAGTGACCAGTCTGTACATGCACATAATATACATGTAAGTACCTCATTTGTCTCCTGTCTGTGACTCAGAAGTCGAACTTATGTGTCTAATTGATACCTGTGTGCGCCTGTCTCTCTAGACTGGAGAACTGGTGAGGATCTATAAGGGTCATAGTCATGCCGTCACTGTGGTGGCTGTTTTGGGAAAAGTCATGGTCACCGCGTGCTTGGACAAACTGGTCCGTGTGTACGAGCTCCAGGTACAAATTAATTTTTTTCTGACAAGATTAGCTATCTGATTCGTATTTGTGTTTATTATACAATTTGATATTGACTGCAAATCTGTTGTTTAGTCTCATGACAGGCTTCAGGTATATGGTGGACATTCAGACATGGTGATGTGTATGGTCATCCACAAGAGCATGGTGAGTACATCTAGGGAACCTCCTGTAGTCTTGATACCTTTATGCTTTGTAAGCATATCTTTTTTTCTCATGTATTATAAATAGCCATTATTGATGGTGTATTCTCTGTTGCAGATCTACACAGGTTGCTATGATGGAAGCGTACAAGCTGTCAGACTGAACCTCATTCAAAACTACCGCTGCTGGGTAAGACACTGAGGCTGTTATCATGCTGCACTGTTAGTAATAAACAGATGCCTTAATACTTTTTGATATCGATGCTTTCATAATACTATGTTTTAACAATATTAATAAAAATCCCAGTTGCCGTACTACAGACAAATATTTTTACAGTAAGCAGCACTAATATACACTTTTTTGACATTTGATATTTTTTATATCAAACCTTTTAGATATTTTGACTTAAGACATTTTTTGCTAGCATGTTACATAGCAGGCTATGTTAGCCTGTACTTTGCTTTACTGCATTTTCATTGCAATATTGTGAGAAGTTTTATAGAAGTAAATTTGAATTGAATTTATAGGCAGATTAATTTTTGAGTAATTTAAAACCATCACATCGGTTATTGCAAAAAAAATGAACCATCATTCATTAAAAAAACTAAACACAACAGATAACTATCAGTAACAACAATATTAAAGCATAAATTAAGCTATTAATCTTTAAAAGAAAAATAAATAAAAACGCAGAATTGAACATTCTGCAATGCATTTTGGGAACTTTCAAACACTTGTAGTATTGTTTGTTCAGATTACACCGTTTTGCACATTTTGGCCAAAAACTTTAGAATCTAAGTCCAACAAAATAATCTTTGTTAGAAACATCAAAATAATCTTTGCTAGAAACATGTTTCGACTAATTTTGTTTAGTATACGCAAAGCAATCATTTGACTCCTTTAACTAAAATGTTCTATGTTCAAGTTATTTATTTTTGCAGGGAGAACATTTTGCAAGTTGGATTTTTTTATAGTGTGACACATTACAGCTGCAGTCAGTTACTTGATTAAAAGTTACTGAGTAAATGTTTTTGATAAATGGGGGAGAGCTTATTAGTAGTGATTTATTAAAAGTGCTGTTGTTTGAAGCTGTTTAGGTCGAATTTTGTTGATTATGTGACCAATATCAGAAAACAGAGCAATGTTTAAGCAATAATACAATTTAATAATAACAATAATAGAGGCATACTGTAACTCAGTGCTGCTATAACTTCAAAATAGGAGTTATTTTTGTTAAGAACAAATATTTGCCAGGATAAATAACATATAACATATTATATTATATGATGTTTAATTTGGTGCTCTTACAATGTTGAATGTAATTTTCAATAAGAATCATTGGATGATGCAGCAAAACACTAGCTAATGTAATGCATGTGTTTTTCATGACAATCAGCCAATAAAAATGATTAGTAAGAATGGTAATAAATCGGTTGCATGAATTGCAGTGGCACGGCTGTACGTTGATCTTTGGTGTGATGGAGCACCTACAGCAGCACTTGCTGAATGACCACACAACCCCAGCACAGCAGACGTTTAAATGCCGCTGGAGAGACTGTGACTCCTTCTTCACCACCCGTAATGGCTCCAAACAGGTACAGCAGCAACATTGTATTGCCTATTGACTGAAAGCAAGGTGCTCCTATTTTGAGTTTGGTCTAGATTTTTTTTTTTACTTCGGTTTACAGATTAACAGTACTGAGTAATTGTTCCATCAGAGCTTGGTGATTGGCTCAAACAATTTGATAGCAGATTTCTTATGTCAGCATGTGCTTGAATCGCTGATGTTTTGGCTTTTTTCTACACAAAGTATGAATACAGAATTTTTCCATCAACAATTTTCAATTTTGCAAATTTGAATAAAAGGTTCTGTTCAAACATAAATGATAAATTCATGGTATGTATGAATGTATATAAGACTCTAATGTCTCTCAGTTGTTTTGATATATATGTGAATGTAACTTGCAAATAATGTTTATGATTTCATTAACTAAAAATCATGAAGTCAGTATCATTAAAGCCGCAATTCATAACTTTTGCCTCTATCAATATACAAGTTACGGATTGCAGCTTAACTTTATCTCTTCTTTGTAGGCAGTGCATTCTCACATGCAAACGCATGCAGAGGAAAACAGTCAAATGGATCCATGAAGGGCCGAGGGAGTTCCACATCACATACCTAATCTCTCCTCTTTTCCCATATTGGGAATATCTCATTCAGCCCTCACCAGAGGAGCCCTTTTCATGGGCAAATTTTCATATGAGCCATCAGATACCAACAACTCCTACTTAGACAAAAGACATAAAAAAGATGCCAATTGAAATATTGATGACTTGATTTTAATCTCACTGAAATAATGTGAAAAAGGAAAGAAAATGTGATTTTGATTTGTTGGTATTCTGATGAGAAGAAAATCTTTTACCTTTGTATCTACTCAACTTCTGTCGGTCAGAAGTTCCGAGTATGTTTCATTCTTTTATACTGACGTGGCATTGCTCTGATACTGCACGGGGTTTATTCCTGCAGTATCAGACAAAAGTTTTTCTCGTCTCTCATCTGATCATACATTGTATTGTCAGCTCTGAGATTACCAGACCAAATAAAGACAGAAAATCAAATTGTGAGAAACGTTTGGATACCAGTACATCAGAAGAGTTGCCGCAGCTCCCTCAGCAGCATGTAGCTCACTATTGTGTGTCTGTGTTGTATACGTTTGGAGTGTTTTAGGAATTTGTAACGCTTCCAGATTTTAGTGGTGTAACATCAGGCTTTTATAAAGGCCACCTGTTTTTAAGTTGCATCCAGTGATTTGTCTCCATGAACAATTTAGTGGAGTTATACTATTAATAATACTAATAAACAATCTGTATCTCTGGAACGCTTTTACATTTCAATTTGGTTGCCAAATACAAAAGCCATTTTAGTCAAGGTGAGTCTGGTGGTTTTCTTCTTTTATTTTTATGTTTATTTAAATGTTGTGTGTTTGGGATTTTTTTCTTTAAACAAAATTTTTCACTAAAGGTGAAGCAAAGATAGAAGATACAGGCGTGCAGTGAGATTGCATCTGAAATGTGTTTGCTGTTCTGTTGAGGGACTGAAATGTTACAGTTGGTGTGTATAAGCCTTTAGAAACATGAATGTGTTTTATGGGTCAGTGTTAAGAAAACATTTTTCTTTTTTCCCCTGTGGTGAAGGAGTGGGATTCTTAGCAAGGTTTTTGTTTGTTTGTTTTATTTTACAGCTGAGAGTGTTTGTAAGAGGGGTTCTTTTGCGTTGAAGGGATTTGTAGTTTTATGAAAGTACATAAGGACAGAATTCTCTTGCTGCTAGAGAGGACTTTTATTTTGCCATGTATGAAAGTTGCAGGGAAGACAAACATGGAAGGTATTTTTATGCATGAGTGTTTAACGTACTATGACATAGTTCTCAGTCCCTATTACCAGCACAGATGTTTAGAAACAGATCTGACTGCAACATTGAAGAATGTCACAACGCAATTGTGTATGTTTTTGATTAGAGCAACAATATCTGCTGTCAAGGAAAATCATTTAAGCTCTTTTCGGAAGTGTTTAACAACATTTTTTGTCACATAATGTTTTCCCCATCATAACCTTTGAATATGCAACTCGGTTCTTGCTATGACTGTGTTGCTGAGGAGAGATTGCAGCCAACATCTCACCTGGTATTTCCAAGTTTCTCACAGTTGTTCATTTCTAATTGTTAAATTGTAATAGACGTTTTGTACGCAAATGCTATTGAAGAAAAAGAAGATTAAAAAGAGACTGCCTATGTGTCAACATCTCTTGTTTGTTCAAAAGGTTTTCTGCTTCTGAGGTTTTAGGAGCTCCGATGTTATATTTTAGTTTAATACTTAACCCTCATCATAGGGTAAGTTTTTTTTAAGCAAAAGATTTCCCGTTTTCATTACTTTTATCCAAAATCCCATTTATAATGTATGCAGGATGTCAAAAACAACAAACCAACATCTGCGCTCAAGCTAGTTTTAACTGAATTACAGCCAAGTATAAAATAGGCTACATCTGCAACCTTAACCATGTTATTTTATTTTAATGTTTATTAGATGATAAAACTCCCAAAACAGGATTAAAAACTTTATTTAAACCCACATTTAAAAAAAACAAATTGCTGAAGTGTGTAAACACTTGTTTTAAGCTCTCCATTTTGTTTATGATAAAGTGCCAGTTCTGCACAAGTAGGCTTAAAAAAATCCAGCATCCAAACATTTTCGTGTGAAAGCACATCAACCAAGAACTCCACAATTATTTATTTGGTTCCACAATTATTTATTTGGTTCAACAAGTGAAGTCAGTACACTCATTTAAACAAAAGGGCTAAATGAGCTAAGCACAAAAACTCTGGTCTATGCCCACAGTATAAAATAAAGACCCTGCACAGAGCTGGCATCGGGCAGTCATACGTTTTGTGTGGCTTTATGATTCTCATCTGGTTTTCAACGTTTCTCATTTTCTATCATTACCAAATTGTAACGTGTTTCTGGAGAAATCATTTAAAAGAGGATGGCTTGAATGAGTTTAATAGCTCTGATCTACATGGTACAATCGAGTTCTTGGGTTTTTATGGATTTTATCATTCAAGTAAACCGGATTAAAGAACAAGGTATTAAAATTAAGAGTTAACAAATGAGAGTCCAGTGCCACAGATGAAAAGTAAATGCATAGTGGACCATCGGGATTACTAAAAAAAAAATGATAAGGTGAGATATGGATAGTTAGTACGAACTTGATGACATAAAGGCCCACATGATGTTTGTGAGGTAAATGCTGCCTGCAACACATAACAAACACTGAATTGTAACATATCATGTGAAAAGCATGTTGTACTGTATGAGGAATTGATACAGAATACTGGTAACCATGTTAAAAATGACAAATCTTGTGTACAATGACCCTGATATGTTTCCCTGACAGCCTGACTAAAAAGTGATAGCAATTGAACACTCATTTCCAGCAATAACGGCACGTGGTTGCGAACTTGTGAGCACTTTGGTTTCATCCATCATGTCATTCTAGTACAGAAGTACTGGTAATGATGTTTAAAGAACGAGACATTAGCTGATGGTCAATGTGGGCATTGAGGTACAGAGAAAGAGGTAACAGTAGTCTGGCACATTGAGTGTTGAGGTAAGAGCTGGTAGTTCTGGTCCTGGCCGAGGTCAGGCTCACCTGGATCCACAGATGATCTATGCATACATGGTTAGCTGGAGCCACTGTTCAATTGGAGAAATCAAAATATCGGACGGTTTGTTGGGCAGCAACATAATAATTGACAGTTCCAATTTTTCCAAATGCTGTCCACTCACCTCCAGTACATTAAGTCTAATGGTGCCATCTCCATCTTGATCAAAGGCCTGGAACGCTCCTGGAACAGGAAATGTTGCCTTCATAAGTTACAGCTTTTATTGCTTGCATGCTTATTTATTTATTTCAATTTATTTTGCACTGATCTTTAAATAATCGAAACGTTGAACTTAACTCGACCCCCCCAAAAAAATGTGATTGTTTTACGCTTTAAAGGTACAATTTGTAATATCAAGGACAGAAATGCAATATAACATACACAACTTTGTTTTTATTACCTTTAAATTAGCTATTTCTATCTAAATACACCTTACATTTACATTTACATTTATGCATTTGGCAGACGCTTTTATCCAAAGCGACTTACATTACATTGTACTATACATTTGTCCATTTTGTATAGTAAGCAAGTGGGGGTTAGGTGCCTTGCTCAAGGGCACCGCAGCCTTTACCCACCAGCCCTGAGAATCAAACCAGCAACCTTCTGGTCATGAGTCCAACTCTCTAACCACTGGGCCACGACTGCCCACATATGGAATTTTCCATGTTGTTTCTACAGTAGCCCTAAACGAAAAAACTGCTTTACAGAGTGCGTTTCGCAAAATAAGTTTTTTCCTTCGACAATCAAGCGAAAACTTGAACTTGTGCTGTGTCAGCCACCATAGTGCTTCAAAAGGGAGGGGTGAGCGATGGAGTGAGCCGTTGGTTGCAGTTCGCAACCTCGCCGCTAGATGCCGCTAAATTTGATAAACTGGACCTTTAACTAATGTTAACAAATACAATGTTATTGTTAAGTGTTACCTCTAAACTTTCAAAATGAAAGAATTAGGAAGCACTAATAGTTAAAAAAAATATAACAATTTTTGGACCAAATGGCATAGTTTTACTACACAAATGTTTAATATAGTCAGACTGATCAATTAGACTTACTGAACATTCCCTCCAGTCGTACAAGACAGCTGATGAAACTGTCAAAGTCGACGTTCATGTTCTCATTGGCGTAGCGTATGGTGACGATGTCATACAGCTGGTTATTCAGACGGAACCCTGAATGGCACATAAGACACGTGACTGTACAGTGACAGGTTTATCAGAGTTCAACATGACAGCAGATAAACAGCATCAGCAAACCTTCTAATATTACCTGCATCATTGATGGCATTTCTCATCTCATAGCTGCTGATGGTACCAGTATGATCAAAGTCATAGCTTTTGAAGATTGCCTGCAGAGACAATGGATGTCAATGTGTGTTATAAGCTGTTGCTTTCTTTCTATAGAATAGAATGAGGACCCGTTCAAACCTGCCACTGTTTGATTTTATTCCATAAGTGTCTAAACTCTTGTAGATTAAGTCTTCCTGTTCCATCCATCTGTAGGATTGGGATTAAGAAAACATTGCCTACAGTGTTATTGCCGTTTATACCCCTTGTGAGATTTTTTCTCCTGCAGAACACAGAAGATATTTTGGTAGCCATTGGCCTTCATTGACTTCCATCGTATGAACACAAAACCGTTTCTCAAAATGCATTCCACACAAGGAAGAGGTTTTAAAAGACATGAAGGTGTTAATATAATTTTCAAAAGCAATCTTAATACAAAGGATACGTCCATGAGGGCGATCATGCTTCTACAATTCTCCCGACTAAAGCCCTCAGTATGTATGTCCTTAACTGTAAATAAAATGCAAATAAGTTCGACAGAATACAAATACAACGTGACAATAATGCTTATACTGTACATGCAAAGATACCTACAATGAGATACCAACTTGTTCAGAACATCTTTGAGTTCATTGCCTGAGATTTCCATTTGCTGTAAGATATACAAGGAAAAGAAGAGACAATTGTTCTATTCGTTGTGCCGTTATTGTTGCAGAGATTCAACTGTTGTGATGTTACCACTGTTACCACTGGCATGGCCATTTACGATCCCACCCCACCACCATACTCACACTCCCCCCAGCGCTCACTGGCTCCCCAGTACTCACGTCCCCCGCGATCTGCTGGAAGATGGACAGGAACTGCTGGTCCTCCTCACTCTCCTCCCCAGTGGAAGCTGGAGCCGGCTAAATGGATGTGGCGGATATAAATTGATTCAGATTGAATTTCATTGATGCAACCTGTCCCTTTGAAAAGTCAGTAAGACTTTAAGGTTGTATTTGTTAACATTAGAAAATGCATTAGCTAACATGAACTATCAATAAGCAATACAGTTTATCAGCGTTTATTAGCAATTGTTCATGTTAGTTCAAAGTGTTGCATGTCGATGTAAACCCCACCCACAATGATGTGTCCTGGGTGGTTTCCAGGGTGTTGCTATGCAGTTGCTACAATAGGTGGCTGCTGATTTGTGGGTATTTGTTTTCCAAATTTCAAAATGCTATCACAAAAAATGTGATGCTTTTAACAGCTATACCACCAATTTGCTACATCATTATTATTGTATACATGTGTTCATATATGAAATGTACACTTTTTTCAATAATATATATAGTTGAGGTTTTCTTCATATTAACAATAAAATAGTATAATGAATATAATATTTATAATAAGTTACAACCAGTGAAGGATTATGCACCAACATTACTATTACAATAGTATCACTATACTGTACCAGCAATTGTACACAATGACCTCAGCTTTCACAACATTTAGATTCATAGATATTCAGGCACTTACCACTGGATGATCAGCCTCAATCCTGTTCTCTATCTCCCTGAGAAGAAACCAATAAACACTGGTCACCATTGTAAAGAGTACAAAAGCACAGAATTTTCAAGGCTTTTGTTGCAGAAAAAAACACTTTTGATAAATGTCCAACTAAAATCCTTAGCCATGCCAGCTAAGCAGGAAATACCTACAATCTAACAATTATTATCCTATTAACTGTCATTCCCATTGAATAATCTTCGATGTGACTAGCAGGCCCAAATGAGTCATTTTTCACATGAAATCCTAATAATTCCAGTGTGGGCCTGTCGGATCAGCAAATCATTACATTACTGTCAGTACTCTTCATGATTTTAAAACATTTACAGTTAGAAGAGAAACTGGAAATTATGCTAATACGCTGTGCTATGACATCATCCTTATTATATTCCTATTTTTCATCAGATATTTAGACTCCAGCTTGAAACTACAGCACCATCAGCTTTCCACAGAGACCATCATCAGTCCTTTGCATGTCCATTGCTTCGTTGTGCATCACACTGGATCAGAACTAAAAGGAAATGTTTACCGGAGGGTCCCAATATGTGCTGTTGCTTGTCCTAAAAAAGATTCCATTACAGCCTCGAACTGGGGCCGATTTCTTCCAGCTCTACAAATCAAATTGTCGGAAAAAATGTTGTCCCTTGTGTTTTTTACCCGTTTCCCAATTGTTTTCCATCTCTTTACTAAAGAGAACTATTATGTGACTATTAAAAAGTGCTTAAGCGTAAAATACATTTTAGCCAAGCACATACTGAAAGTAATTTCTGTTGAATTAGTTGACATGAGTATCAACAGCTGCTTTCAAGCCAGATTATTTCAGAAGTTGTTCACCTATGATGTGATTTAAAGGGAAAGACAACTACATCCGGCATAGAATAATGAACCAGAAATACAACACGCTATCTTACATCGCTGTAAAGTGAAATGTCCTTATTCTTTCACTCACTCAGAAGTGTTTCTCTTTTCAGAGAAGACGCGGAGGATAAATTCGCCTTCCTGGTGGGGTTCGTAGGTGGAGGGAACAATGACGTACTCCCCAGGACTCAGGCGGAAACGCTGCGTCACCTCTCGCAGGTTAATGTAGGCCTTGGAACGGGCCTTTGAGTTGTTGGACGTGAAAAAGTCCTTTTGCATGTGCTGCTTGTTTCCATGCATCTGCCAAAGAAAAGTTAATCTGCTTGGTCATGATGTAGCTTAAAGATTTTGTCGATAAAAGGTTCTTAAAAAAAAGCATAGAAACAAGGGAAGGTATGCATGCACAGGCGGATATATACAAGCCTTGAGTAAACAGAACTCTGGAAGGGCTCCAAAATATTTCTCTTCATATTTTCATACCTCTTTCGGCACCTGCGGAGACATGGAAACCGTTAAAATGGCATGGTTCACTTTTCGCTTATGTGTTTGTTTAAATGTTTTATTATCAATGTCAATGTAACTGATAGAACGGTACCTCATAGATGGAAAATCCAATGGTGAAGAGATTCGCACCCAACTTCCGCTCTCGACGTCTGTTTTTCTGCATCAAAGCAACAACGAAAGTGCAGGCTATTTCATCGTCCTCTGGATCATCATCTTCCTCGTGAAGACGCAGACGGTATTGAGGGTTTGTCCAGAATGTGTCTGTAATAGAACACATGAATAAAAAACAATAAATATGTCATTGTATTAAAATCTAATATAAAATGCAAGACTTAAAGTCACAATGAAACGGAAGTTGCGACTGACTTCTTTTCCGTATCGTGACGTATATCCGAGTGAAACGGCTTCTAAAATTTGAAAAAAATGCCTTTATTTTGCCCTTCCCTTTTTCATTGGTTTGTTGGCCATTGGACAGTCAGTATAGTCCTACCCCCTTTTTGTTCCTCACGTCATGTGGTGAAGCGTTGTTGTGGAGAGGAAGAAGGGAGTTTAATGATTTTGATTAAAGATTACAAGTACAAATGAATACAATACATTTTTTATAATAATGTAAAAAACGTTGAATTTTCCTTTTTGATTTCATGGTGACTTTAATAAAAATGTACAGTAATACATTAAGATAATACTAACCTGGATAATTTCTGCATCCTCCGGCGGAGCATCCCTTTACCCAGCGGCCCTCATTCACAGACACTGTCCATTTGTGTAACTTATCGTCTTCAAGAGCGTCAGGGGTCAAATTGCAAATCTCAGTCTTAGTGTAATTTTTCTTAAAATCCTCAAATGACATCCTAAACACAACAGAAGTTACATTATACAACTGTTTATTAAATACAAATATTTAATGCCATCTCTCCATTAAAACACACAGTCCATCAGATAGACAATAATATACTGCTATGCAAAAAATAACCAGCAGTTAAAAATGCTTAATCATATAAATATAACAAAGGCTTGCTATCTATTTATCCATATACAAATTGTTTTAAAAAGAAATCTGTCACTCTTTCATGATAGTGATAGACATTTACTTTAACTCACCAGAATTCTCCATCTTCTGCATTCTGTTGCTGAAGTTTTTCCTTTTCGGATTTAGGGATGGTTTCCCACTCTTTCGAACTAAGGGAAATAAATAAATGATCAAGCAGAATGAGTTCTTTTAAATGTAATATGTGATATCTACTTTTTCAAATGGGTTTAATGTTCACATGAACTGAAAGTTACAATCAAATTTATTATTGCAATGATTTCTGAGTGAAATGAAATTTTAAAAGAGAAAAATGTGGGAAGTTAATTGTTTTTTTTCACTGCGAAATACAGTATCATATGATGTATAAAAGGAGGTGTTTCTTTCAGAAATAAAACTGTCAGCAGCAAAACTGTCACAGGGGAAGAGAACAAACTAAGTTTTTGCCAAAGTACATTTTCAGATTTGGAATATTTTCAGATTTTTGGAATTGATATACTACTAATGTGCGGTAACAAAATAATTCAGGCCAAATTTGGTTTCATGGGGACTTTAAATGCAGACACTCACTTATCACTCCATGGTCCGTTCCATTCGACTTGACCCCAGGGATTACGTAGACGAACCAGACGTACTTTAGTTTCCTTATGCTGTTTACACTATAGACATATCGGTTAATTACATTATTAAAAAACCATCAAGATGGTGAAAGTGCTTACTCTAAAATTAAAGTAAAAACACACACCTAAATAACTTAAACTGTTAACTGAATTTAAACATAAGACCGATGAATCACGGAACGAATCATTTGAGATTCAGTCAAGAAGTAAGGTAATAAAAACCGCTTATTATTACGAAATAATAATGTGTTTTATCACCATGTATGTACATAAAACTGTTGTGGGACACTCAATAAACCAAAGTAGACCCTTAAAAATCAGAAGCTATTTACTCTTTAACATAAATAATGATAATAATGATTCACATATTTATCTGTTTGTTACACACAATAGTGACCTATTTTTTTTTTAAAGTGACCTATTTTTTGTCAGATATGGTGACCCATACCCGAAATGTGACCTCTGCATTTAACCCAACCAGTGAATAGTGAACACACACACTTCAAGTCGTGAACACACATACACCGGGAGCAGTGGGCAGCTATCACTGCAGTGCCCGGGGAGCAAACGGGGGTAAGGTGCCTTGCTCAAGGGCACGTCACTTGTTACCTGCCGGTACTGGGAATCGAACCGGCAACCTTCTGGTTATGAGTCCAACTCTCTAACCATTAGGCCACAACTGCCCCCCACAATACTATTCATAGCTTTAGAAAATATGGAATAAAGGACCCCATTTACAACATGGTGTGTTTTTAGAGCCCAGTAATCTATTGCTTTAAAGAGTACATTCCACAAGATCATCAAAATTACAATTCATGCATTGTGTAATGTTGCCGTGTTTGTAAGCCAAAGTTGTAAATCTGAAGGTGAACTAATAACAAAGTTATTGGCTTGGAAAAAAGGTAGTCGACCTTGAATCATGCCAACGAGTCGTGACCCAGTCCAATTCTCTAACCGCCGTGTATCTACGTCACTAGAAATAGTCCCCGCCTGCCCGCGAAAACTTGAACGTACGCGCTAAACCAATCACATCAGACTAGACCATCTGACCAATCACATCAGACTAGACCATCTGACCAATCACATCAGACTAGACCATCTGACCAATCACATCAGACTAGACCATCTGACCAATCACATCAGACTAGACCATCTGACCAATCACATCAGACTAGACCATCTGACCAATCACATCAGACTAGACCATCTGACCAATCACATCAGACTAGACCATCTGACCAATCACATCAAACTAGACCATCTGACCAATCACATCAGACTAGACCATCTGACCAATCACATCAGACTAGACCATCTGACCAATCACATCAGACTAGACCATCTGACCAATCACATCAGTCTAGACCATCTGACCAATCACATCAGACTAGACCATCTGACCAATCACATCAAACTAGACCATCTGACCAATCACATCAGTCTAGGCCATCTGACCAATCACATCAGACTAGACCATCTGACCAATCACATCAGACTAGCGGAAAGGCGGAGATTAGACTGATGAATTGCGGAACGAATCATTCGAGTCAGTCACGAAGTAAGGTAATAAAAACTTCTTATTATTACAAAATAATAGTGTTTTTACACCATGCATGTACATAAACCTGCTGTCGGGACACTCCACAAACTAAAATAGGCACTTAAAAATCTCTTTAAGTTAAAAATACCTCCTCCACAGCAGTCACAGAGTAGGCATGGCCCTTCACAAGCCCTGTTGTAGTGCGGGTTTCAAAGCGGGCTGGAACCAGAGACTGTGGATCAAACATGACATTCATGAGTAAAATTTAGACTTACTCACTCAAAAAGTCATTTGTTTGACTTACATCAATGGAGCAGCCCATGAGGGAGCCTCTCTCCAGAGCTTTCTGCATGATCTTATACAGCTCTTTGGGTGCCTCCTTCATCTCATAGAATTCAGTAACACCTCCAGTGAAGTCTTCCATTCCTTCAGCTGTGTTTCCACCCTTAAGAGCCTCATAGGAACCATGAAGTCTGAACAACAATACACAAACTGTGAGAGACTTTTGTTGGCAACACTCAACAGTGGCTTTCAGAATACGGTAGAAATTCACAAACAAAATATACATACATTCCTGTTTTGCTTTCTTTGTTAAATTGACGGTTTCATCACAGACGTACGCGCCTGGCCCGAAGTTTACCTAAGGTCTGTGTTTGTTGATCGGTCTGGCTAGTGGCTAATAATACAAAATTATATTTTATTTTATTTATATTAATATTTTATTGTATAGTAAATGTATTAAATGAACAATTTGTTGCATTTGCTTGTATATTAATTTTATTAAATAAACAATTTGTTGAATGGTTAGTGTAACTTTGTCGCATTTAAGTTTAGCCAAGTAACAGTTCATCTACTGGTAACCCAAAATAATAATGGCTACTAGACATACTTTTAACTTGCTAGCTAATGTCATTTACTTGTTATTTCTTTTGCTTGTTATCAGAAATAATCTGCAGGATTCTTTGCGGATGTGTACCGGAAGTTAAGTTTGGGTCACAAAAGCGTGCATGTGCAGTAACGTTTAGGTTGTTGCTTTGAAACCGTCTATAGGCTACTCTGGATTTTTTTGGGTTAATGAAAAAGTTAATAAGAAGCATGTATTCGAAAAGCAACTGATCAATTTGCACAGGCACTTACTTGGCATAAGCCTTCTCCAGGAGAGCGCTCCAGAATTCATTCCTCTCAGCAGATTTGGTGAACACTAGCTGGTTGTTAATAGTGGGAATGCGGTCATCAACGACAACGTCCACCCAGTCTCCATAACGCCAAAACTGAATGGGAAAATAGGGTGATTGTAAAAATCTTAATTGAAATCAAGGGTTTATAAAGATGTTTGTATATGTTTTTTAAACAGCACTGACTTGGAAATGGAAAATTCCAGCATAGCCCTCGGATAAACTTTGCTCTTGAGGTATAACACGATACAGCAGCTTCTCATTTAGAGTTAGACATGCGATAGCTGCAAGCAACCAGCAGTCTCCTACAGACACACAAATATTGTTCAGATTGCTTATACTGTATATATTTATAACATTTAGCATTACTGGTACTACAACAGGAGCATGCACTGCTGACCTCAGGGATTTTGGATTGTCTGGGGGAACGTGCCAGCTTGGTAATCTACTCTTGCATTAGCAACCTTTGTGTCTTTGCTCTCTTTTATCACACAACAATGGGAAGCGCTGTAGTTGGATTCCCTTCCAACAGAGTAAACAATACAGAGGTGTCCCTATACTGGACTGTAAGCCTTTATGCGGGGCCAGAGAGAGGTACCCGCTGCCATAAAGCTGCACAGTGACCTATACTCTGTACTGACCCCAGAGACAAAAATATGTTCAAATGAGTGATGGACTGTATGGTGATAATCTTACCCAGATCTCCCTGGCAGATATCTGTCCTGCTAGCACCTCCAACAATGAACTGTGGATTTTCACATATCTCCTGCAGGATACATTATCAAAAACGTTTAATAACTCGCTACAAAATTACAAACAATTAAAGACGAAGGCATGGAAAGATACACAGACTACAGTAGATAGACAGAGGTGTAGCCTACTGAAGTATTATCCTGGGATGCTTTTTAAACACTATTGATAGAGTTCTCATCTGCTTAGGACTCTTTTCGGCTGCTTTTACACAGAAATTCCAATGGTTTCTATAAATAAACCATTATGACCCATTAGCTTTTTCCATTAAAACCATTACAAAATCCCATTTTGTAGTGTGTTTTGGGCATAATTCCAAAAGGATTTACCATACGACCAATAGAATCCATCACATACCAGTAGCCACCATTATATTTTCCATTAAAATCAATATAAATCCCTTTAAAACTATTCAAACCCTTACAGCATTTTTAATGGTTTCTATTGTTTTTTTCAGCATGGGAGCTCTCCCCCTGCTGAAAAAATCAAAAGAAACCATTAAAGAAGTTATAATGGTCTTAATGGTTTTAAAGGGAATTGTATTGGTTTTAATGGGAACTGGTGTCTACTGGTATGTGATGGATTCTATTGGTTGGATGTTAAATCTTATTGGAATAATGCCCAAAACACACTACAAAATGGAATTCTTTAATGGTTTTAATGGAAATATCTAATGGTTTAATATGGCATTGTAATGGAAACCATTAGAATTTCTGTGATGGTTTCTATTGGGTTTCTATTGTTTTTTTCAGCAGGGCCCAAAACGCAATATATATATTATTGGTTTTACTGGTCACTGGTCCACTAGACCCGTGAGCTTTGTCTAAGTAACAAAAACATGAACAGAATGCAAGGGTTAATATGTTAGCACAGTTATGTTTTTCTCCCCTATCTTAAACATTCAGTCAAGTGCCATCAAGTCTATGAGAAACAAGTCAAGTAACACTAAACTTTTGACCATTAGTTTATGTGTATAAGCAAATAAAGAATTTCAAGATGTTTGAGTCGCACAAAGTTTTGAAGAGTTTAAAAGGAAATTCCATTGGTTGCCTTAATGAATCCATAATATCTTTGCTACAGTATTATCCCAAGAAATTTGAAGTACATTCAAAGTCCTCTACTTTTGATTCAGTTCATAGAGTGACAGTACTACAGTAGTATCGATTAAACTATATAAATCCATGCAATGTGCAATATCTAAATCCTACCCACAACACTGGTCCCAATTCACTTGTCCCTAATAGGTCCTCTCCCTCCTACCTTGGGCCGCTTCCAGATGATGTTCTTGACCTTGCTGGATTTGTGGCCCAACTCTTTGTAGCCAAGGGATTCCACAGTGGCAGGAAAGGTTTCATCCTCGAAGAGCGTTTTCTTCTGAAGATACTCCTGTCTGAGGACTTTATAGTCCTGGCCGCTAAAGCGGATGGGTTTGCTCAATGATCCTTCCCCATCTCTTCTCTCTCGCTCCCGGATTAACCGGTCGCAAAAGAAACCAGATGGTGTATAGGGCATCTCACGTTTCGCTTGCAAAGTGTGTTTTTAGAGATTGAAAACCGGACTTTTGCCACCACCACTTAAGTCTTGCAAGCCAAAAATCCCTGGCATAAATTCAAACAGCTGACGTCTGATTGGTTGTCCTGTTATATGACACACCTTTCATGTGGTCATGGAGTTACAGTAGAGGAAGTGTAAACACACTTCTTTTACCAATATGCAAGCAAACAAACACACACACACACACACACACACACACACACACACACACACACACACACACACACACACACACACACACACACACACACACAACAACATACCAACATACATACACAAACTGCAACAGTCTTCTCTTTATGTTGCTCCCATTGGCTGAAAAACAATGAGCATTTGGTTATAGTTGTGCTCACGTATCGTCATTGTAGGGCGACACAAAGGAGAGCTTCCAGCCAAAGAGAGGCCAGAGAGATGGCCTGCCTCAGCAGAAGGCATTCACAGGCTCTAAATCTGTTCTCAATGGAGTTTAGCATTAAGCACTCTCAGCATAACCACAGCGGGCTAATCTTTATTTAACAAAAGTAGCATTCAAAGTGGATGTTTCAAAGTATTGCGTTTACCAAAGCATGACCTCAAGACACTGTATTGTCATGGCAAGAATTATAGTTTAGGCACATTTTAACGTGAATATTTTTGGGGACAAAGGAGATTGACCACCACTCAAGCCTGTGTGAACTAAAACATATACTATAGCATTAGGTCAAAGAATCAAGAAAAATAACTGGGCGATTCCACGGAAATGTCAACTGTAAGATGAAAAAATCAAGGTTTTACCAAAGGTTTTCCCTGTACTAATATTTGGTGGTTTAAATCCAGTATGTGACTCTGGATCACAAAGTAGCATGTCTTAAGTATAATGAAAACATTTGTAGCAATAGGAAACTTAACATAGTATGGGTCAAAATTATAAATTTTTCTTTTACGCCAAAAATCATATGGATATTAAGTGAAGATAATGTTCCGTGAAGATATTTTGTGAATTTTCTACCATAAATATATCAAAACTTTATTTTTTGAGTGGATGCAGCAAAATCGCTTACAAAAATGGTCGGAAACACGTCTACAAACTTCACTCGCTGCTCGGAATTACCCACTCAAGTTTGGTATCTATGTAAAGCTTAGAATTTCAGCTTTCGGGTTTATATTTTCTCCACAATGTTATTACACCGGTAAGACAAACGAGAGCATTAAAACAAACCTGTTTCTTCTTCAGCGCCCCTGATTAACAACTTTAAAGGCCATTTTCTCAATGTTTCGATTTTTTGCATCCTCAGATTCCAGAGTTCTTAATTGTTATATCTCGGTAACAAACCATATATCATTAGAAAGCTTATTTATTCCACTTTTAGATGACTTATTTTTGTTTTTAAAACATGATTTTTTTTATAGTCAGGTAAGTGAATTGTCACATCCATAACAGTCCATATTCCACATAAATAGGTATATGAAAATTATAACTATTTTGTGGTATTTGAAGTGGCCATCCCCTCTCCAATTGTTGGATATTATGCTTCTGGTTTGTACATTTTAATTTACAGACTTCCTACAAAGTGTATTGTCCCTCAAAAACCTTTTTGTCACATCCATAACATTTTCTCTTTTTTTAAATAGATAACTTGTACTTATACAGATATTTTTATGATGTCTGCACTCTATCATCTGGTGTTTAGTAAAATATAAACAGATGATTCAATATATTGGTAATAAATATATTCTCTGAGAATTTATATTTCAAGTTTTGACTAAAAATGTCACATTCATAACGCCGCAATTGCCCATCTACAAAACTTTTGAATAACGTGAGTAAACATTACTGTATTTACCAAGTATTACTGTACCATATACTGTAATATTACCTACAGTACAAGTATACATTAAATATAAAATCAATACATCACCAGGTCCCCACCAGGTCCCACTGGAAAAATGTATGCCCGAGTTCTAATCCAGCCCTGATTTCTACACATTATGCATATATGCTGCCATTTTATCAATGTACAATTTATATACATCACAAAAAGTCACATAATTTCCTAAATTCTTTATTTAAAAACCAATTTTACCTCCATCATGATTTAAGATTGGTGAAAGAAAATTATTATATAAACTAATGTATTATTGAGATGTTAAAATGTGTTATTTTAAGAAGACTTTTTTTTTTTAAATGGACGGTATCTTTTTTAGTGTTTCTAAACATCTGTTCTAAACATATTGTGGAATTAAATGCAGTTTTTATTATATTCCTTTGTAATAATGCAGTCTCTTTTTTTAACAACAAAAATCTTTTTTTCAGATAAAATGTACTATATTATTATTTCCCAATCTTTGTGCATTTCCAGGCCCAAGCCAGTTATAGTCAGACACTTTGCTTCAAACGTAAACATGACCATAGTTTTTCCTGCACCTTTAACAAAAATGTTACATAAGAATTAGTCATTATTTATTTTCTGGTTATCATTCACATGCTGTCAAAGACAAGCATTCCACTATTAACAACAAAAGTAATCTTTTCTTACCTGATTTGAGCTTAGGTTTTCGTTTTAGACTATTCAGGCCAAGAATGACCACTGATTCCACTTTGTCATCCGAGACAAACAGCCCTTTAGCATCGGCACAGCTGAAACACAAGGAGAACGCTGTACTAAACCTAATAAAAACATGATGTATAATCTGTGGAATGTATAATAAATAACCTACTCTGTATTATAACCTAATAATAACAAATGTCTTATTGGGATCAAAAGAAAATTAGATCATATCAAATGATCAATATCTTTAAAGACAATTTTACAAATGATTGAGAAAAATGAAAGCCTATTTTAATGGATCTACTGTTACCTGCTGGTAAGCTTGCCTGCCCGCATGCTAAAACGACGCAGACAGAACTGCATCTTGTCTCTATAACTGAAAGAATGGCCATCGTCCAGATAAAGAAATCCATCAGCAGTACCCTATGAGAAATATACATCTATGTGTTTATCTACAAAACGTTTGTGTTCTCACACAAGCTATTTGCTTGTCTTGTATCATTTGGGTGTACGTGTGGTCACCTTAGAGTCCAGAGCTACAGTAAGAGAGATTGGATGCTGCTGTAGATCAGCTGTACTGAAACCACAACCTGCTCTCCTGGGCACTACTGTCCCACCACGCTGGAACACAGGCACCTCTCAGAGAGTTTTATTATATCATACATAAAATGAACGATCAAATGTATGTAAAAGAAATATGATCTAAGAGTCACTTACAGTGTTCAGAGTTACTGGGACATCCAGAGGTTTGCCACCCCTGTGAGCCTCAGCGGAGTTTGTGTCATACCACAGCTATTACATAAACACACAGAACAGCTTTTATCTTCTTATAGACACTATATACTCTATCATATAACATAAAATGCATATAATACAGTTCATGTGAATGTGGTATGTAGACAAAGTAGTGCCACATATATTTTCCAAACAAATTAAAGGTTTCCCTTGTGCCCGCGCCCAATCTCTTAACCCCTCCCCCACATCAAATCAGTGACACAAAGAGAGGCGCATAAGGTAAAACAGTGCTGTAAGGGCATGGTTGACAGAAACGCGAATTTAAAGGAGCGGCGCAAAAGAAATTATGTGTTGCAAAGTCATTGCGGCTGAAATTTTACTTTGCTAAACTTTATTTTTGTCTTAGTGCTTTATGTTTCTTTTGCCATTTTTTAATTTTACTCGCAAAACAGCCATTTTTTGCTCAATATTTTTATTTCCAAAACCTATTTTTTGTTTGCAAACCTTTACTTTGTTTTGCAAATATATGTGGCACTACTTTGACTCCATAATGAGGCCTACCTCATCAGAGCCTGGCAGTAAAACCTTGACCTCAGAGACTCCAGGATCAGTCACAGGGCACACAAGGAAAGCACTGCCTACATTTTTTTTTTGTTATAATGGTTGTTGAATTCTTAAGCTTTGATATCATAGAAAATTAATAAAGGCTATTTCATTGAAAATCATGATATGTTTACCGATCATGTACTGATTCTCCACAGCAAACATGTTTGTGTCTTTGGGAAATTCTACCCAAAGAGGTCTGTGGAGAAAAAAGGACAACAACTTAAGGCTATTTGATATAACTGCTTATACCCAGCCCTGACATTTACAGCTATATTACATTTTAACTACTGAAGCTACAATACGCACTTCTAACAGTTAGAAAAAAATCATGAAATTTCAAGACTTCAATTTACTAGAACTGGCAAACTATTACTTTTGTGTAATGCTGCATTCACACCAATAGGTGTCAATAATAAGTCTAAACTATTACTATTAAAAAATGTTTTAAAAACTTTGGTATGTCAGTGTTCTATGTCTACTACAGACATTGAATTTCAGTACCTGATAGGAGGCTGAGCTGATGTGTGTGCTTGGTGAAACAGAGTGTACCAGTACGGCAAGAGACGGTATCTCTGCTGAATAGCAGATCGAATCGCAAATGTGACATCATCCCCAAACAGCCAGGGCTCTCTGCGTTTGGTGATATTAGCTGAGTGTCCTCTAAAAAACGGCTGGAGAGCCCCTGCCTGATACCAGCGGACCAACAGCTCAGGGTCTGGGTCCTGCACAAAGCCCCCAACATCAGCTGCACACAACAGCAAGAACGTATATGTGACATGGGTTATTAAAATAAGCATCTGTGAAATTGTTATAACTGCAATTTATTGAAAACTGATACCAAACCTCCACAAAAATGTATTCCTGTCAAACTCAGTGACAGCAGCATTGGTATTGAAATCTTCAAGTATTCCCAAGTAGCAACATTGTCTCCAGTCCAAATAGCACCTGTGACATAAACTGTGCATTGTTGTGATTGTTCTTTTCAATCAAAACAATAGGGATTGTTGTCCTGTATATTAACCTTACCCCATCTTTGAGACCCAGCAAAGAAAGACCGTGAAAGGACAAACGGCCTCTCCATGCCACCAGAACGAGTTAATAAGCCCTCAAATGTGGCCATGTGCTGTAAGAAAAAGACAAAAAAGTATTGCATTGGTACATTTCTGCAGCTCAGGCCTAAACGGTGGTAGTTCTGTGTGCTGAGCTTACCTGATAAAAGCCGTACAAGTTGTGTAGCTCCCTATGCTCCCAACCTCCGTGGTGAACTGCATCTTTAGGCATTGTCTGCTCGGGCCCATTAAACACAGAAGGTTCATTCATGTCATTCCAGATAAACAAAGATTCTGTTGAACCCTAACAAACACATGGAAAAACACAAAATGGTTATCAAGACGAATACAGAATGCAATCTTAAAAGAGCCTCTAGCAATCTGACTTTAATCTTAAAAGACTTACAGAAAACAAAAATGCAAGACTCACTTCATATTTGTTTAGAGAGAACTGTCTGGCATACCATGACCTTGTCTTTGAGCTGCTGAAGTCCAAGTAGCAGGATTCATCTTTTCATGCAACAAATCAATGAGAATATCTGAGAGAATTATTTAGCAGAGTAGAACTTCTACAGTATAAATAAAAGACAAAAAAATGTCATTACATTGGATAACTGTAGTTGCATATTATAAAAGTCCCCAATCGAGTGTTGTGATGTATTTCTAAAAGAAACAAAATAGTACAAATAGAGGGCGTGACTGCATTTTGATCACATCTTACCTGGCCAACAGGTTCCTTCATAAACACCACCTTCTCTATTGTTCACCAAATGGCCTCCATCTTTTGCTTCAGAATAAAATGACCAATCAGGATCAATCTTGATGTGTGGGTCACTAATAACAACCAACTAAAGAGGAATATAATAATCATTTAAAAACATAACCTGATACACGGTTTAACAAATAACAGTACATATAAACCTTAAAGTGATAGGTCAGCCAAAAATGAAATATCTGTCATCATTTACTCACCCTCTTGTCATTTCAAACCTGTATGACTTTCTTTCTGCAGAACACAAAAGAAGATATTTTGAAGAATGTTGGTAAACGAACAATGACGGTACCCATTCAATTGCATTGGTTTTGTGTCCATACAATAGAAGTGAACGGGTACCACCATTGTTCGTTTACCAACATTCTTCATAATATCTTTTTTTGTGTTCTGCAGAAGAAAGAAAGTCATACAGGTTTGAAATGACAAGAGGATGAGTAAATGATGACAGATAATTCATTTTTGCCTGAACTATCACTTTATCATACCTTCCTGTTTTTTTTCTGCAGGTTATGCTGTAGTTCTACTGGCTTTGGGAAAAGCTTCGAGTCCCAGGTGAAATAACGCTTCCCATTGGTGTGCTCGATGTCCAACCATATGACATCATAAGGAATATTGTGAAGGTCAAATCCAGCATCCACAGCTTTAACGTCTGCTTCGTCCTCATAATTCCAACGACATTGGTGGTATCCCAAAGAAAACAGAGGAGGAAGAGCCTGGTAGCCTATCAGCAGACAAATACAGTGCTAAATATAGTTGTATAGGAACCTAACATGTAGTTCACTAATGTCAACAGGAAGGCAGACTGATAAAGATATCCTTGTTAATGTGTGCTACCAAAAATCCCTACCTGTGAGCTGAGCATACTGAGAGAACACGTTGGCAGCCGAGGGTCCCAACATAAAGAAACAGTCAATCGTACCACTTTCTGATATCCATCTCACATTAGTCTGAGGTGTGATCTTGCTTTTCTTTCCTGGTGGTTTATTCTCATCCTGTTTGAAGAGCAAAAATCACAACAACAAAAACATATCTAAAACATTTAGGTAAAATCTGAAAAATAATATATAAATAAAATAATTCCCAAGACGAGGAATCTTATTTACTGCACCTTATTCGGCTTTGGGCTGTATTCAATATCAATCAGTGTCTCCGAGGCGTTTAGCCAGAATACTCCAAGTGTCCTCTCAGGCTTGTGGGCTAGCAGGAGTGGTACAGAACCATAAAGGCCCAACCTGCTATTGATTTCATAGGCAAACACATCCAAGTTGTACAGTCGATACGCCTCAGTGGCACTGTAAAGTAGATACAGGGTTAGTCATAATATTAGGCTGTTTGTCAGTATCAGTTTTCCAATGTTCCTGAGATCATTTAGGTTACAATTATATAAAGTTTCCTACCTTGTGTCTTTTAAAAGCAGGGTATCAGCATGTTCGGGAAGACCAAATGTATGGCTGAATCCATGGAGACATAAGTCCATCCCCACAGAACTGGGACCTAAATGAAAGAAAACATCGCATTATAAGAAGATTTCTACGATTTTAGAATACAATTTGAGTGCTGATGTCTGTGTGAAATGTGTTGACATGACGTTCTAGAGGTTGCTAGGTTGTGATGATATACTGTGGCACAATATATTGCAATGCAAAAAATCTGATAGAAACGGTATTGTTGATCATATTTTATTGTTTTGGTTTTTAGTCTTAATCCCTTTCTTAATTGTTTTATTAATTTACATACCACTATTTACAGTATATTCAGGTCCCTAAATGCTGCTTGAATTCATGTATTTTGACAATGACTTTATCATTGTTCATCAAGTCTGATCGCTTGGCAAAGGACTGTTCAAAAAGAGTTGTTCAATTGAATGTATTACTCATCTCTATCTGACAAAAGTACAGGAGGTACACGGAAGTTTAACTCTTAGGGTAAGTAGTTTGTTGTTAGCAAAAACAAGCAGCATTAATAGTCCAAGGTTTATTAAAGTGTGAAATTCAACAAGATTTTTGTATGCATGGATGCGTACCATTTGCCTTGATGTCCTGAAACTGTCTGAACGTTTCTTTCCACAGCCCATGAGGATCGTCTTCTACCTATAAGATTCAAAGATTTCTTACATCCTTCAGAAATAGAACATTCATACATCTCAATAAAAGTGCTAACATCAATGGCATACATTCTCACCTCATGTGAACCTGAAGATGACCTGGAAAAAGTATTAACAGTAAGATGAACAAAAATCAAAAGCAAGATCAAGTACAGAAAGATGGTATACAATACTTGATGTGTCATACCTAACTGGTTCCTGTAGAGTTTCAAAGCAAAGTCTGTTTCCTGGGTTGAGTGTGACAATCTCCTCCCCGTCACAAATTACCGCCAGTCTGAAAGGTGCAGCTGAAACTAGGAGCTGGTACTGACCCAGACCCCATGTTAGAGATACACAGTCTTCTCTCTGCCACTGTACTCTCAGCCTGTCAATAAAATAACACTAACAATGAAAGAACATTAACATATTTAAGAGGTGTGAAATCAGGTATCTCAAAAAAAAGCATGGCAAAGTTGAGGCTTACGGGTTATATGGCGGCTCTCCGACCAGAACCTCTGGAACACGGTAACGTGGTTTAATTCCCAGTAGTTCATCAATAAAAACTCTGATCGTTCCATTTTTGGTCACCCTTATTTGAAGACACAGTCTGTCCTAGAAGATAACATAGGAAATATGCTCCTATACCAAATACAAAGATTATGTAAAAAGTATAGTACGTAAAAGTGTGGATAACAGAGAGTTTACCTGTGAGCCGTGCTCACAGAGCTCCAGACTGGCATATCTATCTGTGAGTACTAAAGTATCCAGGGAGGCAAAGTACTGAGACAATGCTTTATCTCTCTGCCGCCTGCAGAAGAGTTCAATAATTAACTCCATGTAACAATAAAATCAACTGTTAAATATTTTTTACTTGTTTATGTTTTTTATTTTTTTAAACTTGTAAATGTTATAAATCATATATAGTGGATACTTAAAATGTCACAATAACAGGTCGGTCTCTCATAATGACTGGTCAGTTTATTTAATGTTTATGAGTAAATATTCTCCAACATTCTCTTGGATATTCTAATCTATAAATAATAAATAACCTCAGACAGTTACCTGTAGAATAAGATGTCATCGTTTTTCTTAAACTTTTCCTTACCCTCATCAGATGGCACGACGCTGTAATGTATACATACATACATACATACATACATACATACATACATAACGTTACATATATGATCTGCAGGCAATAACACAACATGGCATATCACTCACAAATACATCAACGTGCTTTTGATCGCGTTACGTGCAGCCACGCATACAGTTGTATATATTCTTAAACTACATATAGAATTGACATGTACCTCTCAATGGATTCAGTAGAAACGTTCACCTCCATTGCTCCACAAACTGAAGGGAAGTTATTTGACAGGTCGGAAGTATCTATCCATGGGACACAGTATGCGTCCTCCAGTGGGCGCTGTAGGGCTCAAATAGCAGAATCTTTTGTTAAATTGTAGTCAAATTTGAAGACCTTGTGCGTAGTTGACATTTGCAAAGCAATTTTTGAAAATGTGTTAATTACTACAATTTGTACCAGACATATAAACGGATATAGACTTCCACAATATAATATTACTAAAAACATTACTGGGTAATCACAAACGACTGTGATTGGCTGTTTTTATTATCAACGCTGATTAAAGTAGCAGGTGCCACGTGACCAAACTGTCGCTTTAAACTGCTTAAACAGCGGTCTGAATAATAATTTGAATATACATAATGAGTTTTACAAACGTTCCCATCTACTACAATGAAAAACACAGTAAAGTGTAAACATAGTAACGCGTTAATTTAGACCTCCTAAAAACTTGCCACGCCCATTTTTACAAGCACATTTCAAACTAAAGGCCCATTCTTCATCTCCATTCTATTTGTAAAAGCTCTATTTGTAAAAAAACCAAATAATTATCTGTCGTGATGTCATGCTATCATTGGATTGTCTAGACATTTGCTGATCAGTTATATGGATTAATATGGGGATTTTCCTAATTTTCCCATATATGTTCTTGGAAGAATAAAGATTTTATTACATTTCTTAATGACCGTTTTAATTGTCACATAAAGCTGTGCATTTAAGTATATTTAGCTATATTTCAAGCTTTTCTTGTTCAACAGCAGAGAGCGCTATTCTCTTGCATTTCGACTAGAACAGTTATCAGACGTGCACGCGCTCGGTGTGTCTGCGGGCACGAGCAGAGCGGAATGCTAGTTCGCGCGCCTGCTGTTGCGAAGGGTGATAGCGTCGCGAACGAGCGCGCAGCAGACAGACTGATCCGAGAAGGACGTCACGAATCTGCAGAGATGCTGACGGAACAGCGAGAATAAAGGGACGTTTACGAAACCCGCTGCAGTCCGTGCATATGTCAGAGCGTCCTCATGGATAAACATTTCTCGTATTTATACCATTTGACGTCTTCAACATATAAAATGAAAAGTAAAGTATTTTTGTGAGATTTAATAACCACACCCGGCGCTGCGAGGATCGGGATTGAGGTAAGAAACATGGATAAAGACAGAGACACACGGCTGAATGACATGCCGTCAGTGGCCGCTGCACTCATAGAGGGCTGATCTGCTTTCAAGGTCGTTTTCGGTTAATATAAAAGGTAGAACGTGTAAGCGTATGTGGATGCGTTGTGTGTGTTGACTGTAGCAACGCAACACATCGAGCTGCGCGGATCACATTTCTGTGCAGCGGGCCGCTGCCATTAAACCAGATCACACTTAAAAAGACCACCATTATTACCATGGTAAAAACGATCGGACGTGTTAAACAATAAATTTCATTCATTTTTTCATAAATGTCATTTCCCTTTTCTGAAAGCAAAATTTGCAAAGCAGCAGAAGTAATGCTATATGATCAGATAGTTAAACCATTATAACAAGCCCGGCGAAAGAACGACTTAGTGACACTGTTACGTTTATTTAACACTGTCAGCACACATCTAGTGTATTTTACTTCATTCGTTTTATATGTCACCGTGTGTAAGAGCTCAGCGCATTAGTGACAGCTGTCAATCACTATAAGCTCTTTAAAAGCAGGGAAGGTGCGTTGTTTATTGTCATTTGTCATAATTGATCTAATTATACATTAACTGGTGTGTGTGTGTTTAATAGTGTTAAATGTTAGACGTTACCTCTTTTTTATTTATTATTGACTTTATCTACCTTTCATACGCCTATACTTATAGCCCAACATGTGAACATGAGTTTTCCCTTAATAATGCCTTGAACTCATCTAACTACTCTGTGATGTCAAAGAAAAACGTCTTATAAAACAGACCAATCCCTCTTGACAGTGTGTGTTCTCAAGCATCAGCATTTCCTTTTTCTTTGTGTTTGTCTGGATGTTTTTATTAAGGCCTTTGGATTGGTGTACTTAGTTCAGTTCAGTATTGTGCACTTTTAAATGCTTGTATCCATGAGTGACTGGATGTTAATGGGACATCAGCTTGCGTCAGGCCTCAGTCACCCAACAAATCCATCGCCAGTCTTTTAGTATTAGCCTTACACTGTTCCCATGCAATTGCCATTACTTGATCATATAGCTCGCAAACGGTTTTTCCAGGAAGAAAACAGCGGACAGTGTGTATCAAACTCCGAAAAGGAAAAATGATCAAACATTGCATATATACTGTAAAACTATTGGATGGCATACGTTTATAATATCTAGAAAAATACACCAAACACATAGTTGTGTTATGTGTCACGGACACATGTATCTTAAAAGCAATAATAAACTGAGGTTGTTATGTGTTTGTTTTAGTAGGCACCTTAAGGCTCCGATGCCTGGCTCAGGCCCCTGTCGCCGGCATTAGGGGACCAGCTCAGAGCAAACCGCAGAAGACAGAATGAGTGCAGTGCTGGAGCAGACAGACATTCTGTCTACAGGCATCATGGTGAAGGAACGATGGAAAGTAGTAAGTCTTCAGTTGTTTAATTTGTTTTCTTTTAACAGATCTGCTGTAAAGACCAGCTTTGACTATACCCTGCCGGTCCAGGCTGGTTTATGCTGCTTGTGTCTGGCTGACCATCATGGTCTTTCTAGCATATTGACCAAAGTGGTTATGTTTGTTAAGAAACCTGGTGAGGACACCATGCTGGAGACCCACATCCACATCAGAATATATGCTAATCTCTTATCAGAGATGTTGTTAAATTAAGAGACCGAAGCAAAGGGATATTTATTTGCTTTCTTGAAAGCCAGCAGTGTTTGCCTGCCAAGCATTGGACTTGCACTTAGTGGTGTGTCTGTGACTGTGTTCGGTCGATGTGTAGTGAATAGTGGCAGGCTGTGACTCACTCATCACATTTCTCTCTTAGTGCAGTGTGTAGTACGTTCAGTAGTTTCCTGTGACGACACAAACTGTATAATCCTGCATCTCTAGAGAAAGCCAAATCTGTCTCCGTACAAGGAACTCACACAAGACGGCAGAGGAATTAGTGGTTTGAAGGGAGACATGATGCCATGAGAATTAAGTTACAAAATGTAAAAAATATTTTGGAAGTTATTAGGATAAATAATATGCTGTTACCAAAAAAATACCGTGTTTTTACTATAGTAGAAGTTAATTTTATTTGTAGTTATACTATAGTAACCATGTAATTACAGAATTATGAATGTGACATTTTGTGTTATGGATATGAGATAAACTCTCAAATGACCACTATATTGAACCATCTGTTTATATTTTACTAACTCTTCTTGATAGAGTCTAAACATCAGAAAAATATTAGTCTATACAAAAGGCATTTTTGAGAGAGTAGTATTTCTGTCAATTGACCAACCACAAATTTACTATGATCTCACCATAATAACCATAGTTCACTTTCTGTCTACTGTATAGTAACCATGGTATTTGTAGTGATAAAAATCAACCTGCCAAAAACAATAATAAACCCTGGGACTGGGATTTATTGTCTGGCAGGTGAAAATTATACTCTAGCAAATGTCTGATGATAGCTCAGATAAATTATTGTATAGAATTTGCAGAGTTTGAGGTGTAATGTCCATAAAACAAATGGTGACTTGCACTTTAATATTTGGGGATGGGTCTTTAAAGTCAAAGCTGTTTACTAATAATATTAACAAGCACCACGTTTTAGCCAAAAATAGCAAAGAACCAGCGATATGTGCAAATGATCTCACTTCTTACTTCTTTTCACTTCAGATGAAAAAAATTGGTGGTGGTGGCTTTGGAGAGATCTACGAGGCTCTGGACCTAATGAACCGGACCAGCATGGCTCTGAAAGCAGAGTCAGCCCAGCAGCCCAAGCAAGTTTTGAAGATGGAGGTGGCAGTGCTGAAGAAACTTCAGGGCAAGTTGAGCAGATCATATTGATTTCCTGATACAAAATATTTTTTGTAAAGTTATAAAAATTCAAGTATGTTGACTTCTTTCTGTATAAAATTGTGTAAGTAGCTACTTTCTGAAACTACATATTTGAGCACTCAAAGAGAAGAATAGTGTCAAATAGAGAAGAGCAATGCTACTGTTTTTTTGTGAAGCACCTTATCATACCGTAAGAATTTATAGTCAAACTTGAAATCAAACCGTGTCTTCTTTTGTTCTGGGCAAGAGTTCAACAAATCAATTAGTCCACCAATGACACCATCATTATCCATCTTTCTTCCCTGTACAGTCTTCCTTCATTTAAACCCCTCCCTTCTGCTTATGAAAAAAAATCAATGTACTTGTATCATGTTGGCTGTAATATGGCTGTATGATAGAACAGAGTGGCTTTTATCTCTTCCTGAGGGAAAAGGCTTGTAACAGGAGATCTCTCTCTGCTCCACACCCTCTTATTTTACCCTCTGAAGTGATGTAAACAAAACAGACCCTTACTACCAGTGACGTACACATGATGTGACATGACATCTTTCTTTTGAAACTTGACACTTATAATAAGTACCATCATTTTGGCCATGGGAACATGGTAGTGCCATGTTTTTGATAGTCATGTATTATGGTAGTGTCATGTTATTCAGTTAATTACCTTGGAGTACCATGTAAATACTATGGTATAATGAACGGGAATCTTCTGCCATGGTTAGGTCAGAAGAGAGTGCTACAGGGTATGTTGGGCTGGTCTGTTTTGCTGCCACAGTCTCAAGAGGGTCTCAAGAACTTTAAGATAGACCTCCATTAGCATGAGGAATGGAGGAGCATGTAGACAGCTAAGAAAGATAAAGACATTTACTGTTAATTAAATTACATATTCAGTTTTTTACAGTTACACCAAATATTTAGTTACCGTATATGACAATTTTTCACTTCTTTTCAATTCTGCTGCTGTACCTTCAATATGTTATTATGTAAATTACCTCATTTTTTTTTTATATGTGAAATGATGACCAACGCCTTGGTCGAGTTGCAAATAGCAAAACAGATGTTGATATTACTGGCTCTTTTTAATGGTTTAGCTTCTACAGCATATAACTGCTGTCCTTCTGAAACCTTGTATCTCCATAAATCATTATTATTAGTCACCTTTAATCTTTATCTAACCAATAAAAAGTATTAAAAGTGCTTATCAACTTTGCCACTACAGTATTTAATAATTTAAAAAGTACAGTGTTTTTTTAATTTCCTGATAAACTATATTTGGATATTTGAGGTTTTGGAAGAACAGCAATGATAGACGGTTTGATGGACGGGACTTTGTCTGTCTCATGTCCATTTTTTTTTAAAAGCGCAAGAAAAAATAGGGCATAATTTTTGTCAGTTGTTAGAAGAACTGTACATGACAATGTTAATAATATGTATACTCAAACAAAGTGTTATTTTTTCCATTTCAGGAAAAGATCATGTTTGTCGATTTTTCGGATGTGGCCGCAACGATCGCTTCAATTATGTTGTCATGGAGCTTCAGGTAAAAACTGACTGAAAGGTTACTCTGTCATGTATTGGATCTGTCTTTTACTTTGTGTCTGTATTACGAGTGCATTTATATAATAGAAAAGGCATAGTTAACTCAAAAATAACAATTCTGTTATCAGTTATTTACCTTTATGTCATTCAACACCTGTATAAGTCTTCTGTGAACACAAAAGATATTTTGTGAAATGTTTTATGTCCATACAATGGAAGTCAATGGGGTCCAATGTTGTTTGGTTACCAGCGTTCTTCAAAATATCTTTGTTTGTGTTCTGTAGAAGAAATAAAGTCACACATTATTTTCATTATTGGATGATATATCCATCCAAGTAAATTTTCAAGAACAACTGATTATTTATATATGAATATAATCCAAAATTTAGATATGAATGTGATGACTTCAGGCTTTGTAGCAGTGATGTGTTTATTTATGGCTTTCCATGAAACCTGTCTATTAGTCAAATATTGTGATGTAATTCTGTCTGTTGCAGGGTCGTAATTTAGCAGACCTGAGGAGGAGTATGAACCGCGGTACTTTCACAGTCAGCACTACTCTCAGACTGGGTCTACAGATACTGGAGGCTATTGAGAGCATCCACTCAGTGGGATTTTTACACCGTGACATAAAACCGGTGAGAAGTGCCAGTTTAACAACAACAGTTTAACAACTGCAATCTTTCTGTGTTATTAATAAATAATTAAAAATTGTATGAAAACTCACAGAACTTCTTGTTCACACTGTCTTTAGTCCAACTTTGCCATGGGCCGCTTCCCTAACACATGTCGCACATGCTACATGTTAGACTTTGGTTTGGCGCGGCAATTTACTAACTCCTGTCAAGAAGTCAGACCGGTCAGTATCATTACTGCTCTATTATACCATCTTCCTGAAATTGTTTGTATGTTTGTGTGTGTTTATCCATCTGAAGTTCATCTGTGTGTGTTTATAAATGCTTTCCTGTGGCTCAGTGTTGCTAGCAACGCCAAGGTCATGGGTTCGATCTCAGGGATTGCACATACTTAGCTATATTTAACACTATCACAAATGTACAGTATAGTAAAAAATCTAATAATGCAATGTAAGTTGCTTTGGACAAAAGCATCTGCCAAATGCATTATAAATACATCTAAACAATGTTCTTGGTTTCTTAGCCCCGTCCTGTTGCTGGTTTTAGGGGAACGGTACGATACGCCTCGATCAACGCTCACAAGAACAAGGTGAGAATCTCTATTGAAACATGTCTGACAAGAACAATCAACACAAATCTGGTTTTCTGATTCATTGCGGTCTTTCGTTCACAGGAGATGGGAAGACATGATGACTTGTGGTCTTTGTTCTACATGCTGGTGGAGTTTTTGGTTGGGCAGTTACCTTGGAGGAAGATAAAGGACAAGGTGCTGATCGGGCTGGAGGAGGAAATGCTATTAACAGCATTTTCCTTGCTGTTGGGAAGGGATGGTAATGTGTTTATTTATTTTTAGGAGCAAGTGGGGAAGTTAAAAGACACGTATGATCATCGGCTCATGCTTAAGCATCTGCCACCGGAGTTTAGTGTCTTTCTGGACCACATCAGCAATCTGGATTACTTTACCAAACCAGACTATCAGGTAAAATTTGTTGCACATGCATCATTGTTGTGTTATACTGTAGGTCTGTGGAATATCTAACAGTTGTTGGGAAAACTGATTTATTTACATTAGCTACTGAGGACCGTTTTTGAAAAAAGCATGAGAACTTACAACGTAGTGGAGAATGACCCTTATGACTGGGAAAGAATGAGCTCAGATAACTCAATGACAATCATCACAGCGGCAAACACCCCACAGCACCACACACGCCTCACGCCGGCTCAGATGGGGTAGGTCAATGTTACTGTTCAAACACTGAACACTCTTTGTGGTGTCACATTTGTGTTTAAGTGGTAGTAGCAACACACCTGAGAGATCTCTGGTTCTTCTGTTCTCTCGCAGCATTGTGAATGCCTCCTTGGTGCCTGGAGATCTTCTGAAGGAGAACACAGAGGACGTTCTCCAAGACGAGCATCTCAGTGATGGCGACAATGCCCGGCCAGAGCACCTACCTGGATCTCCAAACCTTCCTCTCAGGAACCAGGAAACCGATGTCTGGGAGGACCTGGACCGTAATCGTAACCGAATCTGTTCTCCAGTCTGGAAGGTATTGGAATGTGTTCCATCCACATCATCATTAGCCGCATTTCCAGTAGTGCGTGCCAGGGCCAGTCGTGTTTCCACAGTCACTTCCGGGGCTTGATCGTGTCTCGCCAGGGCTTACTCAGGGCCAACGATTTTTTGGTTTTTTGGCCCGCCGAATACCTTAGGCCAAAGCGAGCCAGCTGGATCTTGGTTAGTGGTTCAGTTCAAAGGCAGAGATTATCTGAGTTGGAGGAACTGCAGCAGCGGCAAGACGAGATTATCCCATATTATCTTTATTATTATCCCATTCCATTATAAATAGTGAAAATTATTACAAACGGTGGGTTGTTTTAAGGTTTAAGGATTTAATAAAAAACGTAATTCTTAATGGTCACATATTCTGTGATGAATGTCCGATAAGGGACGTTTACATCATAACAATAACTATAATGATAACTTTAACTATAACTATATTTGCATCCACACCAGAGGACGATAGCGTACTGTTTATTTTAAGCTCGCGTCACATGTTGCAGTGTTCCCACAGTCACTAAAATAAATGTAGATGACCTGCTGCTGATGCTTTCGTTTTCATTAAGGCACGTCTTTTCTCCAAAACATGACAGCAAAGGCTGGATGCTCTCTCTGAAGGATGAACGTGTGCTCGTGTCCAGGATGTAAAGCATTTTGCCAGCTTGCTCAGATTTATATAATCGTTACATATGTAATATCCCGCCGTAAACACACCGCGTTCCGACCATTAAGGTCTTCAATTCTGACATAAACCCCACATTGCGATCATCAATAGTCAAACATTATTCGCTAGAAACTCTGACAGTATATCTTATCGCTCATTAGCTAGAAATCTTTCTGAAAGTGATCCCAACGATATTGTTCTCTTTATCGTTATAGTTGTGATGTGAATCCCGCTATTCTCCTAAATGAATGATTTTTAAAGCTATATTTTTTATAGTTATAATATGAACGGCCGTATAGTCACCTTTAGTTAAATGCAAATGCAGTTAACACCTATTACTGATGGACACATCATTTTAATAGCTGTCTGATTTAATCTTAATAAGCAGGTCTGACTAGATTTAGATTTTCTTTACAAATACTGTGTAGATCGTTTGCTGGTGTATTATTGTTTTTGAACACTTTAATGTGGTAATCACTCTGTATGGTTTCCAACGATTGCTTATTGATTTGATATTGTCTAATGTAACAGCAATTGGAATAAACAACTGAGTGTAGGTCACAAAGCAAAGGTACACCGAAACCTTATTTAAAAATATTTTTTTGTAGATATATCTTACAAGTGTCGTTGCTGCATGAACTTATGCATAGCGTTTCATAATGCTTTTCTCATAAACACAGCATAACTTTCGTCTTTTTATTTTACTGTCTCGTCTTTCACTAAGCGAAATAAACAAACAGCCGCTTCTGTCTTCTCTGTCACGTTCGTTTTTTAATGATGCAGTTTCGATCCAGCTTCTCTCCTGTCTGACTAAACTTCCTTCTTCCCGCTTGAGTAAGCGGGTTTGTGTGACGTTTGGTCCGGAGAAGCGTGTTTAGTGCGGGGTTTTAGAGCAGCCCTGCCGTGCTACTAGCCTGACAGTGGAGACACAACTTGATTTTGGCCTCACAGCTAGAAGCCCAAGGATACAGGCTCAGCTCAACAAAAGCCCTGGCTTGCCCTGGCCGAAATCCAACTATTGATAAATGCGATTATGTTGGGTTTCATGTTGTCCTTTCTTACTAGATGGGAACAGAAGAGGAGCATAGTAACCAAGGAAATCAGAGCCCCCATGCAGGGCCCAGCATCGGTTCTCCAGTGCGGGTCAGATCAGAGGTAGTGCCTTCAGACAGAGACACTCCTCTTCTGAGGAAACTGCGCAATATCCACAGTTTTGAGCTGGAGAAGAGACTAACTTTGGAGCCTAAACCCAACACAGAGCGCTTTGTGGAGGCCTGGTAAGTCTTGTAGTTGCCTATATCTACACATCAAAAATGTTCTGCAGTCTGTAAATTTGTTTTCAAACTGTTTCCATGAGCAGTAAGCAGCCACCTGCTCCGCTGAAGGAAAGCGATGGCAATGGTGTTCCTGGCTTGGCCAACGGAAATCAAGGAGAGCGAGTTTGGCACTACGACGAGGAATTCCGCTCGAATGATGGCTCACCCAAGCATGCCTCCCCGGTCTCTCTTGAGCTTGGCGATGGCGCTGCTAACAGTGGCTTTGTAGCTTTAAACCTGAGCTCAGGGCTGCAGGATGTCGAGTTGCGTGACTGGGTGATGGTGGAGAACGGCTCTGATCTGCAGGACTTCAGAGAGGCGGCTGGAAGCAACCCTGGTCGGGAGGCCAAAGTTACTAGTAGCCCATCAGGTGAATGTGAAGAGGAGCCAGAGGTTTTGCAGCCAATGGATGAATCACCGGATAAAGAGTCCACCCCTAGTCTAGTACAAGGAGATATTCCAACACTTTATACTGGCCAGGACCCAAAAAGAATGGACCGGCTGGAGCTGAGTGTAGTTCCTACAGCAGGTGGACCTCCTGCTACCCCAACCAGCCCTGGAGAGGCACTGGCTGAAGGAGCACTCACACAGGTAACTACACATCAAATAAACATCAAATGTTTTTTCAAGATGTTTTACAACTTGGACTTCTGTCCATTCTTTACCAAAGTTATGTCATTAGTAAGGGAATCTTAGCTGATTAACTTTATGATCATAACATGATCATAATTTTATTAGTAGTCAAGCCTGTGCTGATCTGGAATCTCATGTTATTTGTTAGTGAAGTATAAATAATCAGTTTTTTCTGTATCCCTCCTAATGAAGTAGTCACCAAATTCAGGTCAGGTGACCCTCTGACTGTTTCTCACATTACAGCTGCAACTCATAAGTAATATTATAAGCTTAGCGTTGTGAATCAAGCTACGGTAAGAAGACAAATGTGAACTCTGATTTGTCTGTGTACCTGGTCAGTAACTGGTTTATGTTTATTTTTTAACACAAAAGTTATTATGGTAAACAACAGTATATACTTGATTTTTAAGACCATCCAAATGTAATGACCAGCTTGATCGCCCTACTAAAAAACAGCTAAGCTGGTTAAGCTATTCTTCCAGCATGGTTTTACAGTGGTTTTGGCCACTTTTTTAGCTGGTCAACACCAGCTTGAACAGGCTTGAAGACCAGCTTGACCAGTCTTGCCAGGCTGTGTGGACCATCTTAAACCAGCTAAAACCACCAGGTTTCCAGCCTAGCTAAAACCAGCTTGACCAGTTAAAAAAGTGGCCAAAACCTCTATAAAACCAGTCTGCTTAACCAGCTAAAACTAGTCTGGGAGACCAGCCTAAACTGGATGGCTGGTTTAAGCTGTTTTTTTCAGTAGGGCGTGACCAAGGCAACATTTTAAGGGGCTCGCACACCAAACAAGAAGCGCTGCATCGGTCCATGTTTTAAAAAGTCAACGCATTATTTTGTATGAAATTAAAGTATTTCCCCTTTAGTATCAAAAACAAAATTGGTGTATGTTTGATGCTGTGCTCTGATTTTAAAGATGTACAACGCCACCTACTGGTCAAAGTGTACTACTGTTACTTTTAATTGTTTGGATCATGTAAAATGCAGGTTTGCTTGGCACTGCTTGAAGCTATATTTAGCCTATTCATGCTTATTCATGCAGTGTTATCAAATCAGACACATCATACTATAGTCGATGATTAATGCATACTAAAAAAACATACAATTATTTAAAATATTATCGTTTTAAGAAATCTAATGTCCATCTCGTGTTCCTGGTATTTTTTTATAAAATCCATCCTTCCAGGATTTTTCTGTCTAGTTACTTTGTTCTGGATGTCGTAAGGCACACACACACAAAGGATAAAGGTGGTCTTGTCTCTGAAGGCTGTTTATTGGCAGACACAGTAATGAGATACAGAAAGATTATCCTCAGTCTCTATTATGTAAGCTTATGTTAGTCAGAGCTGATCCTGCTGCCTGAGCTCTCGTATCCGTATTGCCCTGGTCAAAACACTTGAGTGTTGTAAAGATGCTTATTCCTGACCCGCTTAAAAGTTTGATTTTAGATCTCTGGTGGATGTCACACAATTGTCTATATTTCTGTGTTCTCCCTACCTAGATGTATGATGCTGTGCACAAACACACACACACGGAATACACCTCCTCCCATTCTCTGATCTTCCTTTTTATATTTCTCCCATTTTAATGAATCTTTTCACTATTCCCATTTTTTATTCCTTCCTTCATCATCTTCTTCACTACCCATTCACTCACCCCGACTTCATAACCTCCCATCCACTGTTCCTCACCTCCCTTTTTTTAGCTGCCCACTTCTCCTGCATCCCAACCTGAGGAGCTTGTGGCAAGGACGTACAGCCCCCTGCACCTGCGCTCCCCCAGCCCGCACACCTTCCTGACCACCCTGTCGGACCCCCTGCACCAGCGTGCCCCACCCGGGATGCACCGCAGCCAGTCTGTAGACCACCAACACCACCCTTCCTCCTCCAGCTCCTTGTGCCACGCCTCACCGCCATTGCCCTCCCAGTCCCTTGCAGTCTGTTCACCTGGACGCAGGAAACTTCCTGCCATTCCAGCAGCCGCCGCAAATGCCAAGTTCCCCTCAGTCATACGAATCACCCGCGCTCAGCTTCAACAGGTGAATAGTCACTCCATGCTGTGCTTCCCATTAATCCACACTGTCCTATCAATCCTGACCCACCACCAAACATGTCTTTCTGGTCACAACACTTTCTACATTCTGTGTTTCTGAGTTTTTGGTCTGTTTGATTGTGACTGGAATCACTGTGTTTTCAGAAAGCCCCAGGAATACGGTCCTCCAGTTTGTGCATGCTCAAAATGATGTTTTCATCAAGGCTGTATCTGTAAAACAATCTAACTGCTTGTCAATGGCTCTGTTCCTAATGAACCATTATAGTCTTTATGTGACGGATGCTCTTTTGCTTGGCCGCAGTGCAAAAAAGAGTGTAGCTAGCTACGCTTCACTCATGAAGCACTTGCTGCATTGATTTTTACGTTAAGATTGTAAAATTAGTGGAACAAAGCTAATGTGTTTTAATTTTGTGAATTTGTACCTAACAACCTTATTCTTTTTCTAATTCTTTGTCAGTCAATTTTTACCTTTCCTCCTCTCAAGTGTCTAAATGTTCTAAAATCTGTCTATATATATTGTCTCCCCTCTAACATTGACATGTTGCATGCGATTTGTAAAGGATCCGTTTGTATCGCATGCGTGATTTGTGAGATGTTTGTGGTCAAATGCAGTGAACGCAGTTGAAAATTGAAACCAACACCAAAAAATGCTAATATTTGCTGCACATTTGTTCTGCGTGTGTGTTGAAAAGACATACATAGCCCTAGCTGTGTAAAAATGAGGAAAGTATTAGACCAATCCATGCAACACCATAAATCTCTCTTAACCAATCAGCAGTCAGGGGAGCCTATAGACGGTTTCATTGCTAACTTTTAGTCTGTTTGTTGATCGGTCTGGCTAGTGGCTAATAATATAACTATTTATATTTTATTTCATTTATATTATTATTAATTTATATGAATATTTTATTGTGTATTAATTGTATTAAATAAACAATTTGTTGAATGGGTCGTGTAACTTTGTCCAAGTAACGGTTCTTCTACTGGTAATGCAAAATAATACTGGCTAGACATACTTTTAACTTGCTAGTTAATGTAATTTACTTGTCATTTCTTGTGCTTGTTATTAGAAATAATCTGCAGGGACTCTATTCTTTGCGGATGTGTACCAGAAGTTAAGTTCGGGCCACAAAAGCATGCATGCGCAGAAACGTTTGGTTATGTTGTTGCTTTGAAACCGTCTATCAAGCTTTCAAGCAGAGCATTAAAGAGAGTGGTGTATTCGTTCAGTTATCAGTTTCAAACATCAACAGCGTTTCTTCGAAATCGCATACTGCACCTTTACATTTGTGACCCCCAGGAGTGCAGAAAGGTTTTATTTGTTTAATGGGGTTTTAAAGTCTTATCTGTGTTCTGCATAGTTAATTCTCTCTGTCCCTTTTGCAGTTAACTGCTCAGCGGCCCTCTGTAATGTCCTCCCAGTCTGCATCTGAGAGTGCTCCACTGGACAGACAGGATGCTGAAAATGGTAACAATGAGATCTTTCCACAAGAGAACACAGCAGACATCAACTCTCCACAGGAACTGACCCCTCTCCAACCCACCAGGCCCTCGAATGGTCATCTTTTACTAAATAGGAATGGCATTCAGAAACCTTCCAGCCCAGTACAGAGTCTGGTGTCATCTCCATGCACACCTCCTTCTCCACGTAGTCCAGTGATGATGAACGGCTGTCATACACCGCCTTCAAGTGCTCAGAGAGACGCCAGCGAGCCAAAAGAGCTCAAGAATTATTCTATTCTTCCTGATAACCAACGCTTCCTGGAGGAGGGCAAAGATTGTGTTGCCAACAAAAATGGCAGTCCCACCCCCTCGTCTCCCGGCTCTGCTCCCAATCGCCGACACAGCCGTATTCCAGTGCTGGAATCTTTTAGCCTTGTGGATCCACCACCAGGATCTGCAAAAGAGAAGTTGATGCAGAAGAGAGTTCACCATATTCTCATTTCACCATCTGCCTCGCCCTCATTATCCTCAGAGAGGCGGGTAATCGTGGCTGCCATGCAGCGGGATCAGCTCTCCTCCGCCTCTTCCGAACGCTCTCAGGATGACGAGTCGCTCATAGGGTCTCGCTCCGACCGGCAGGGCGATGATGCTCCCTCGCTGTCTTCCTCCTCCAGCCCGCTTTTACGTAAAAGCAAGATCCCCCGCCCTGTAACTCCCACAAGTGATCAGGAAACCGTGACGGGACACTTTCTGCCCCGCCCACCTCCAGGAAAACCGCCCAACCGGCCCACTTTGGATGGAAGGTAATTATTTTGCCTTTTTTCATTTTGTTAAGTTTTCTTTTTCCATTACGACATTGAATACCTTTTTGCTCATCTTGATTTTCCAGAATCTCTGTTACAGTATTTCGTATCGGTTTTATCAGTGATCGTATCATATTTAAATTTCCCCTGATTTGTTCTCCAGGCTACGGCGTTACACGATTCGTGCCAGCAGCACCAGTGACTCGGAACTGCTGACCTGTCTGGCCCAGCTAATGAACGCCAGCTCGCCCCGTGGCCCTCCACACCACATTCGTTCCTCGGCGCATCACACGGGTGCGAAACACGTGTTTGTCAGTCCCAACAACGCTGTTCACCTCCTTCACCAGCGCAGCTCTAGCGCCTCCCCTCGCAACTCCTCCTCACTGCAGCGCTCCGCAAGCTCCTCCCCGTCCCGCCACGAGCACCGCACCGGCTATCTGGGCCGCAGCCGCTCTCCTCCCAGTTTTTCGGGCTCACCTCCTATGCGCCGCTCACATCCCCACATACAGGAGGGATGCTGTGGCCGTCAGGCCCGCTCTGCTACTGTACACACCCAGCGGGGGAAGGCCGGCAGCCGTGAGGTCAGGTGCTCCAGCAAGCTAAGCAGATGAGTAAATTAATTTTAAAGGGAACTCTGGGTACTCACCTGCTCCATATAGCTCCTGGTTCCTCCATCCTTTTTCATTGTAGACGCTCCTTTGCCTTCTTTCTGTCATCAGCCTCGTTTTGACATTTTAGCCTGTATAACACTAATAAGAGAACATAAAAGTTGATTTGTGAGGCTGATTGACAAAGTGCTTTGTAGTCATTTTTTACTTTTCTTTGAAACATTCCAGAGCTCTTATGAAGATGATTGTATGTATTGAACTATATGGGGTTGTCTCTTTGCATCAAGCTCGGCTGTATTATAGTATTTATTGGGTTATTTATTTCAAGTTTGATGCACATTGCAGCTCTCAGTGGCAGGTACACTGACTAATCTTGCCAGATTTACTCTTGCAGTGAGTGTGCTTTAGCTACTGTCAGCATCTTGATGTGCTGTTTTCCAAGACCTGAAACATCCGGTTAGGTACGTTCCTGAACACGTTGATGCATCCGGGGTGCTCGGAACACAATTAGGCAATACATATAGGTGTTGCATTTTTAGTGTTTCAGTGAATTTGTACAGTGGGAGCATATGCTTGCAATGCATTGATCAAGGAGTTGTGTTTGAGTCAATGTAGTTATATAGATTATGTTTCTGGCCAAAGTGTGTGCAAGAGGAATGCCAGAAAACAGTTGCTCTTCCTCCTCCTCCTCCAAAAAAAAAAGAAATGCTGATCATGGAAACAATCAAAAAAGTGTTCTTGCACTTTGATGTGCCTAAAGAACTTTTGCTTTGGTGTTTACTGTATGGGACATGGCAGGCTCAGAGTTTGGAAGTGTTTTTTTGTTGTCTTTTTGTTCCTTTTGTTTTGTCTCTAGATCTTCTGATATCCCACAGAGTTACGCAGTTTTTAGTTAAACGCATCCAGATTTAGTTCACGATAATGTGCACTATATAATTATATAGTTATTTATTTATTGGGTATTTGAATGGCCATTTCGAATAATTAATACACAGAAGCAATACTGTCCTAACATACAATATAGGGAGGAGTTGAAAGTAAACCTTTGTAAACAAATAATAGCCAATATTCTTTGACTAAACATATTATTCTATTATACAGTGCCATGTAATGTCCAGTCGATACGGTCGATCGGTTTTACATTTCAAAAGCTTAGAATTGTTTCAAGCACTTTCTTTCACACTTACATTAGCTCATTAAAAAATATATTTTTCAAAAGCATGCAGCTTATTTTCTTTGAGCACTGGGGCATCAACTCGCTGTCTTCCTTATTTTGCTTGTAATGCGTTGTATTATAGCTACATTTCACATACATGAGCGAATCTTTGCATGAGCTACAGCAAAATAACAAAACGCTTACAATAAAACACAGCTATCACTTTTTCTGTACTGTACCTGAAGTTTGTAGCCTGAGAAGTAATGTCAGCTTGTAAATAGTTTTTCCTCTGGCGCGTCTTAAATATATTCACATTGCTCACATTTTAACTTGAAATTAGCACTAAAGGAGAGATTGTCTGTGCAAAACTGACTTACTAAATGCTCGACTGTATGCATTCAGATGCATTTATATGGTTTGCCCGAGCATGTGGGATATCAACTAAATATCAATTAAATTATATATTTTCTCGCAAGGGCTGAGGAAAAGACCATTTTTTTTATTTTTGGTTGATGATTACTTACCATTATAAGTTACCATTACACCATTGTATAAATATAGTGTTGCATTTATTGTTGTTAATAGGGCAGATGTAAAGCAAACGCTATCTTTTCAGTCGGTAGATTTAGATCCCATCCCTGCAATAAACAGTTTTAGGCCTTAGGAGATTACAGGTAAATATCAACTTGCAAAGTTTCTGTTTTATTTATATAACATTTACATGGCCTTTAGAAAATAGTAAACATTTTTCAAGCAAAAATAAGGCAGGTGTAAGTATTCACCAAATACTTTAAGTTAAGTAAAGTCAATCCCTTAAAATTGGTTAGTGTTTACTAATGTTTTATCGCACTAAGAAAAACAAATTTCAACATGCAATAGTTCAATAAGAGAAGATATGAATTTTAAAGTATTTTTCTTAATGTGCATAATAGGAGGTTCACTTGGTCTTATTTGTTTTTTATTTTTCAAAAATTCATAAAACAAAACAACACAATTTGTCTTTTGTAATATAAATTCACAAATGTCCTAAAATCAGTTTAATAAGTAAATTTGCACCCAGTTTTCTGGTTTTATCTCTTAACCCAAGAAAAACTAAACAAACATATTCCGCACTAAATTCACTCACTTTTCTTTGTCATCCATCTTATTTATGTATTAAATACTTCTACTGCACAGTATTATGGTTTGGTAATGGAGAGTGTGCTGCAGTTTCTTTTCCTGAATTTTATTTTAAAGAATTTAAACTAGTATTTTAAAAATGTCCAAAGGGAGATTTCTTCTATTATTAACTACATTTTGTATTTGTATAATTATTATTTAATATTTTTCTTACTGCATAATGTTGGTCTCTGTGAGGTTAAATGTATTGTACAGTGTACAAAAGATTGCTATGGGGAGGGACTATATTGTACATTAATGTAATTATTTTCATTGTCAATTTTAATTTGTATCATAAATGCCTTGTATAGTGTTTTTATGTTTGTTTTGTTCATTTTTGTTGTTTTTTCTTTTTTCATTTGAAATTATTTTGTATTTTATTTTTATAAACTTGCTATGAATAAAATTTTGATTCAGCATGCCAACAGACTCGGCCATTGTTGCTACCAGAGGAGGCTTTTCTTACAAGCTTTTTTCTAGAAACTCCAGTTTTGGGTCTCTTCTCTGCCTCTTCTAGTTCAGCATTTCCTTGCTTCTGTTAAAATTTAGTTACCTTTTCATATAGTTTTATATATGGTTTATATATGTTGTAATCTTACAGATTATTCAAACAAGATAACCATACATTATTATGGAAAATATTTTACACCTGTTCCCAAAAAATCGTGTGTCATTGTGTCACGAAGAATCCTATCCTGTTATATTAAGATTGTTGCTTAATACTTTTGAACTGCAAATGTTTTCGTATGATAATTTACACCAAATTTATGAAGAAAATGTAGTGACGATAATACCTTAATTTAAATGTCAAGTAAAATGAACGAAGGCAATAAAAACAGCTACAAGGGGAAGGAAGATACAGAGAAAACGGTCATACATTCGAGTCCAGCATTCATTATTATTTAATCATTTTTGCAACCTGCCTACCAAGCACTGCAACCAAGTTGCATAACTACTTCGACTAGTTTTAAATTAGTCATCTAATTTTTTTCTTCAAGACTGCTCATAACTTATGAAGTCAGTTACCTAAAAAGATAGATTGGTCTAATTGCTAGTTCATGAGACTAGTTGTTAAGACAGTCCTTACCTAGCGGCTGTGTTTATGCAACTGGCCCGAAGATCTCAAATATTTAGAATAATATAATATATTTTAGAGTGGGACTTTTGTTTTGAAAAAGCGACATGAAACGTCATTGAGATGGTGGTGGTTGGCTGCCATAGAAACCAGGACTGTTTACGTAGGTCTCCACCTCAAAAATACCGGCACACAAACGATACAATGTTGGACTTGAGTGAAAATTTAAAATTTGAGGCTGGACTGACGGAAGATGAGAAAGAATGTGTGTATCTGCGCAGTCGCTCAGCCGGGTTGACTGTAAGTGGATGTGCGCATGCTGGGTTTGTGTGTCAGCTTGTCAGTTTATTAAGGTAAAAGTAGTTGACTATTGCGGATTTAAATAAAAGTCTACATCTTCGCAAAGATTCCATTTATTACAGTCGTGTGCATTTTTACACAGAAAGAAACTAGTTTCTAAGAATGGCTCATCTAAAACACAAATTTGTGTTGGTATACTGGGTGGAGGACACATTGGTAAACAGCTGGCGACGGTTTTACTGCATGTATCCAGCCTCAAGCCACGTGACATCAACATCTCAACCAAAAGACCCGAAATTTTAGGTTAGTGAATTTATTTTTGTAAGTAAGAAACTATATAATACTTATAGATGTCAATTATTAAGCAGTTATATTATTGTAAACTTTAAGAAATAATATAATTCAGTTTAATATTAATAATTCAGTAAGTGTAGTATCATCACCCTCTGATCTGAGAGCCATCTCACGTTATTAAAATCTACTGAACTGTAGATCCTTCGGTACACAAACCAGCAGCATCACGAGTACATCCGTTACCAGGGAAACGCTTGCCTCTGACCCACTGGCGCCCTCTTGCCATAGCAATCCCAATCAATTCACCCATCCCCCCCACTAATTTAAATTAAAAAATCATAAATATAGATTTAAAGCTGTCTCTTATTTTTTTCCTTACAGCGGAAATTTCAAAGATGGGAGTTGAATGTTACTATGACAACATGAGACTGGCTAAATGGGCAGATGTACTCTTCCTCTGTGTCTTGCCCTGTCATATATCACAAGTGTGCGCAGATCTTCGCTCTCATCTGCCGTCGTGCTGTCTTGTTTACAGTTTCCCCTCTGCTGTACCATTAAACAGGTAGTAAACCAGACAAGCTGAAAATACTTCAAATTTAGTAGGTTAAAGTCTCTCTTTATAAATTACATAATAAAATAATATAATTAAATTACATAATGTTCGTTTTCAATTTAGATCATATAATAACATAAAAACTGTAAAACATTATTATTTGCATATTAAAATATGTTCATAATAATAAACTACCAAAATAATATATGCACAATATTATTATCTTGCAAGTATACACAAAGCAAAAATAGTAAGTTGTTTATTAGAGATGTTCCGATACCCTTTTTCCCTTCCCGATTCCGATAACTGTGCTCAGGGTATCGGCCGATACAGAGTACTGATCCGATACCTGGGTGTGTATCTGTATACAGCTGTATATACTACTAGGCCTGTATGAATTGATAGAATTATTTTATGGTGTGCTTCAGACTAATCCCTTAATAAAACATGAGCAAATACATACAGTAAACTAGAGTATTTTTATTATCTGACAGACATTTGACAGTAATATTACTTCTTAATTTTTCTTAAGTCGCCGTTTTACTGGCTGGTTGGTTCACTCTGAAATACTGCCGAACAGCGGACATACTGCTAGCACGTTTTCATTTCTTTTTCATTGCTCTAAACAGCGGTTGCGTCACAACACAACTTCCTGTGATTGTGTTCTGAGCAGCAAAGAAGAAGTGATTTCCCATTGGCAGCGTTAAGCAAAGCTAGCGGGCATAACTAGGTCCTGTTTAAGAAATTGGTATCGGATCGGTACATGAATTCAAGTACTCGCCGATACCAGAATTTGATGTGGTATCTGTGACATTTCCGATACTGGTACCCTATTGTTTATTATTACTGTTTTTTAAATCTAACTTGGAATTTAGGTCTTTACAAAGTTTTATTTTCATTTCAGGCTTGCAGTGCTCCTTGAACACAGCTTTATTATTAAACCCCGGTATGAGTTTGTGTCTTGTGGTGATGTCACTAAGATTTGGAACCTCTACAGAGAAGTGACAGAAGCTTTTAAAGATAAGGAAGTGCTTGCAGCCTTAGACCCTCTTTCAATGAGTGGTAAGCAGAAACCAAAATATATTGTCAATATTTTTGTTGTATGTCTGTATGCCTCATCTCCATTTTTGTACATGCTATAAGACTTTAAGATCTTGCATTGTTTACTAAAGGTGGCCTCTCCCTGGATCAGAGTTGGGTATCTGCTGTGCTGTACAGTCTCCTCAACATGTGTACTGCTGAGAAACTGGGCTCCCAAAAGTCTCTTCAGCTACTTAATGAGCTGTTTGAGACCAGCATCACAGCATCACATACATTTACTGTACAAAGCTTTGTTAACTCATCATGTGCTTCTGCTCTTCTTAACTCTGATGAGTGAGTCTTAAACTTTATAATTTTAGAGAATGTTGAATTAATAGTTTCACCATACAGATTATATTTTCTTTTCTTTTCTTTTACAGCCCTTTTCCCTGGATCGATCTGGTTGATGCACAGACTAAAAAAACTCCATTGTCTGATTTGGCGTCAGGAAATAAAAGCTTGCAAGAATGCATTTCAATCGCATTTAACAATTTGTTTTCAAATCTGCAAGAAGGACCAAAAGATGCTTGACCTGGGGACACAGTAGTTGAATTGTGCAACATTTCACAGCTTCATATTTTCATGTGTTTATGTTTAATCTGTTACATATAATCTGTCGCACAGCGTGCATGTAGAGGTGCATATTTATCATGTACATCTAAAATAAGTGTTAATTAAACTCAGGGGAAAAGTTTGTATGCCAGCTGTATAAAATCCATTGAGATGCTGTAGGGCTATATTTGTGTTTAATTCTCTGCAGATTGTTGCTACCAAATGTTAAAACGTCTCTCGTCTAAAAAAAGTCAAGATACACGTGATTAGAAAATGCTACATCCAGGTCAAGATGACCAGATGAGCAAATAAAACATTTACAATTTAAAACATTTAGCAATAAGCCATTATAAAAGTACACATACAAATGATGTGTATTATGTTATGGTATTCTGTAAAATGTATACTTTGTTTTAATCTCTTTTCTAAATTTGAATATAAACGTGTAGTGAAATGATGTAAAAGAGGCAAATAATGAAAATGATTTCTACATCCTCCCTCGAAATAAATTTAAATGTAAATACTGTACAATATACATATGTTTTTAATTGAAATCTAACTACTTGAATAACATCTCGCGTAGGGACTTTTATTATGTAGCCGTATGTGTGGCAGGCAGCCATTCAAAAAATACTTCTCACTCTGCCTTCACTGACTGTACGTATTTACAAATTAGCGGACTTCCTGGGGTGCCAAACGTTATTTGTAAAACAAAGGTGTTGCATGTTACAGCATCACGCGCAGGTACGTCTTTGCCGACGATATCATAAAGTAATACTGTACGTTTTGTTGTAACATGTATTTTTGTGTCAGTGGGTTTGGTTTTGAATGTAAATGCGGTTTTAACTCGATCTTTTGCCCCTCTGCTGAGAATGATGCTGTAGATTTTACTTTAACGTTAGTTGACGTGTCGGAACTGTTGCTGTGATTCATACAGAATGAGCTTTAAATGTTATGTGTCGATTACACGCGAGTTTACCTATAATAATGACAATATTTATCTTACGTTACGAAACGATATGGATTGATACATCTCTTTTTACAGATTTTCTATTTTAATGAAGCGAATTGTACACGTGAGTCAGGTAAGAGTTATTTTGTCTGATATGACGTAAGTACTGTGCTTTGGTCATGTTTATATTGTGAAGAATAATAGGATGACAGATATATGACATGTTTGGTATCGTAGATATGGAGAAACTAGAGACATCGGAGCTCCAGTCTAGGCTGTCATCCTTGTCTGTATCTTCTTTTCCTGGTATAACTTCAAAAAACTGTGAAGCAAACCCTTTAAACAGGTAACTGCATGATGTGATGTTAACATGCATTTCTAAGGGTTCAGGGTACTTCATCCTTTCTGTTTTGTTAAGACTTCAAAGCACAGACCTTTCAATGACAGTAATCCAACCGGATAACCAACCCAAAATGGATGACAATAGCAATAACAGAGAATCCTCACAATCTACAGAGGTATATTCGATATATATTGCTTTGTGTTTGTTTTTATACAATTATAGTTATATAGTCTGTGAACTTTTTTGTTGTGTGGTTGTTAATAGGAGCCCACAGCATCTCTGGGGAAGGCAGGTGGAGGTGGCCCACTAGAGAGCACTGCCCGTGAGAAGACCTCGCACTCTGGGGACAAAAAAGGTTAGCACACCCCCCATCAGAGAGGTGAACAAAAGCTCTAGAAACCTTGTCATCATCTTTCATCATGTCTTCAGAGAACATGGCTGTCTATATGCTGTTTGTTACATCCTAAAGATAAAGTTTCATTTTGAATAGTGTTTGCTGTTTCAAAACATCATGCAGTATATACTGTAGGCTTAATTTCTAGCATGTGGCACAAACGTTGATTTATGTCATTTGTATTTCCATCTCTGAAATTTGAATTTATGGGTCATGCTTAAAGCACTGTAAAAATAATATGCAAAAGACTATATGCACAACCTGGCACTAGCATATACAGCATGTTTACATACAATCACTTATGCCACTGAAGTACATTATTTGCTTGGAAGAATTAAAAACGATTTAATGCTTTGTAAAAGCTGCTTAGTTACGAAAGCTCTCTTACGAAACACAAATATATGGGAATGTACTAGAAAATATAATGCAAAACATTAAATAGTGCTTATATTTTTCAATATATGAAAGCAATTCCTTACGTATTACTCAACACTGTATATTGTAATAGTGTAATATATTTACAAATGTATATTAAAGTGATTAAAGTTTATATTAAAGTCACCCAAACAACGGCGATACCCGTTGACTTGCATTAGTTTTGTGTCTATACAATAGAAGTGAATGGGTACCACCATTGTTCGGTTACCCACATTCTTCCAAATATCTTTTTGCATTTTCGGGGGAAATGATTCAATATATTGATAGTTAATATATATATATATATATATATATGTGTTACGATTTATCTAAACTAATGCGCACAGCTTCTTTAAATTTGGAATTGAGGCTGTTGTCGGGTGAGCAAATGGGAATCTATGGAGCTACATTTCGCCACAAACGTGATCTAAATTGTTTCCAGAAGTGCAATTTCTCTAGTAATACATATTCTGCAGTTTAAATAAATACAGTATGCTTTAACGTTACATTTTTAAGTCAATCTATGCATGAAGTTAGAAATAAATGAACAAAATTTAAATGATCTATCTTTTGGTAGCTCTTCCCCCTTTGAAACCAGCATCCACGTGGACCTCTCTGTCCCTGAAGGAGCTTAAAGCTAAGCTGCGTCAAGAGAAAGACAGCGTGGTGACTGTCTACCGTGGTGACATAATGACCGTCCACGTGCCTACCGTTCCCGAGGCCAAGCGCGTGTGCTGGGAGTTTGCTACAGATGGCTATGATATTGGTTTTGGGGTCTACTTTGACTGGTCGCCGGTCACCAGCCGAGCTATTACTGTCCACATTAGTGAATCCAGCGACGACGAGGATGAAGATGATGAACTGGGAGACGGTGAGGGAGAACTTTCTGTAATATTCACAATATTGTACTTTACATATTCCAGTACTTGTTTGGTGATATTTAACCAATTGATATTATGATGTTAAGTGAATTAAGAGAAAGCATTACTTTAAGTGGCATAAACATTGTTTTCCCTAACAGGCCCTGTTGTTCCTGGAGATGTAGAGAAAGGCTCCAAGGCAGTTGCCAACTCGAACTTGGGAGAGATCTTGCCTGTTTACCGCCAGGACAGTCATCTGGCAGTGCAGGGCGGCAGCCATGAATTTCCAGGAGATGGCACATACTTGCTGAAGTTCGACAACTCCTACTCGCTCTGGAGGAATAAGACTCTGTATTACAGAGTTTACTACAGTGCCTGAGTTATCAAGTGCATATTTAAATCAATAGTTTCAGTGACACATTTTTAATCTTACGTATTGAGTTTCTTTATATGTATAATTCCTGCTATTGTTGATTTGTGGTTTCAGTAAATCAAAGCCCTATCATAGATCAAAACGCTTTTTTATGGGATCATGAGTCTCATGATATGTGCAATGTGTTTTGTGTGTGCGCTGAAGGTCGTGCAAATATTTCAAGGGTCCATATATATTTTATTGTTGTATCGTCTGACACCACGACTGTGGCATATCAGGGACTATAGCAGAAAAGTAAAATGGGTCAGGTGTGAGTAGCTGGTGTGGTTGCCGCTGTTAAATCAGGTAATTCAAAGTGTGGTTTTATTTTCATTTGAATGCGAGTCATATGAGAATTAAGTTGAATGTTATGTTGACTTATTGATGTGCATTGCCAAAAGATTTGCACAGCACCCTTAATACTGTGATTTATCTAATCAAAATCACAGTGTAGCCACAAAGACACTTACAGCCTCCAGTAATAGAGATACATTATTAACCCCATGATGTTTTTACTGCAGTTGGAGACTGTACCAATCCAGGACGGCTATCGAATCAGTCACCTGGGATACTAGTCTTGGGAGTGGTCACTGCCTGCTTGTTTATAACCATTTCCTGCCACAGCTGATTTATAACACGACTGATTCAATATTTACATGTCCCAGGCTCCCTTTGAGTATAAAAGAGCTTGTTTATATCTGTGAGGTCAGTTAAGACACTGTTAAATCATGAAGATTATTTACAATGTTTTATTTACAATGTATTTTTAGCCTTTAATAGCACCTATGGATTAAAATTCAGATGAAGGATTTTTTTTATTATGTGCAATATGCCACACAAAGTACAGAAGGATTTAGAGTAGTATTTTGTTTGATATCAATACTCCCGATTGTATTACGAATACCAAATCACACTGCGAAAAATGCGACCTGTACTCTTGGCTCCTGTCTTGTACATTTCATACCTTCGATTATTTGCATGTCCTAAGAGACTGTTGCATTGTGCTGCTGAATTACCAGTGTGCTTTTCCGCCTGTCCTTTATCTTTTATTTGTATAATATAAATATGATGTATTTTGTTTGTATTTTTGTTGCTGTATTAATTTCTTTAGGTGTTTGTGGTTCATAATAAAAACTGCTGATGGTTCAGTTTGGGATTGCTGTATTGCTTCAACCTTTAATATGGTATTTTCATTTTAAATATAGAATTTGGGAACAGTATGCATTAAAATCTGTATTTCAGTGGATGACCACATGCACCAGTTCCCTTCAGACTGGGATCTACAGAAACGGAAGAGCCATTGTTTCAGGTTGTTGAGTGAATAGCCTACAGAAGGAATTTTTTACATAACTTGGAAACGCTACAAAAAAGAGCTATGCTCCGCCCACTTCCGGCATGAGACTGCTGTTCTCAGATTGTTGTGACGTATGATTCTGCTGTTCTGCAATCAGCCGCATCTATTTTTTTTTAAGACTTAAGCCCTTAAAATATCTTCTTTTGAACTATTCATTTGGTATTTACCTATAGATAGCAAGGAATATTACTAAATATTATTACATTCATCAAACAACGTCAGCTGTAACTTGGGTGCAAATAATTTCGTGTCATTGATCATAATTTACCAAATAGCCTTTACGACCAGCATAGCTATGTATTTATTTTACATTTAAATTGAATTTGCATTTCTATAAAATCAAATAATACATATCAAACTAAGTCGTAAATAATAATTTTTTTCTCAAAATACAGCTTATTAGTTTAGCTTTTTCCGCATTTCTACGTGGTTTTCTTGTTTCTTTCCTCCATGTTATGCAGTATTTAAGATAATTGGTCGTAGATGCGTTTGACAGTCAGGAAGATGATAAATGTAACAGCAGTCAGGCCCGACTGACCGCAGTCTGCAGGCCCGAACACACACACACACACGTACACTGGAGGAGTTTGATCCAACAACATGGGCAAAGTGAACTTTTATGCCATTTGGTCCTTGCGTGAAGCGCCTCGGCAATTTATACGGTATAAACTCAGTAGTCGATATTTTATTGATCTTTGTTAGCGATATCCAAACATGTGTTTACTTTGTTTGTTTTCCCAATCTACGCCATTTAGAAATGTTAACCGCATGACGTACCAGGTTCAGATGCCGTTGCCTTTACCTAAACAGCTGATAGTGTTTGGTTTAGGGGAATGGTCATCCTTCTCCAGTGATACTGATATATCTGTGGAGGTTCTGCTGAGTCCTGAGGTCAAATCTCAGATCATTGGCACTCTTTCACCGCACTCCAGGTAAGTAAAACTATGTTCAAAACTAGTTCACCCTTCTTTCATCACTTACTCATGTTTCTGTCACTGCAAACCTGTATTGCTTTGTTCTGCGCAACACAATTATTTAACATTAACCAAGCAACTTGCCCCCATTGACCTCTATTGTACAGTATGGACACAAAACTGACATTGACACTGACACTGAGACATTCCTCAAAATATTATTATTATGCATACTGTAGTACTGTATGCATAAAGCAATGGTTTCAAGTTGATGCAGATAGCAGAGCGACTGTGCCTGGTGTGTGGAAAGAATATGAAATGTGAATGTTGGTTGTATCATTTTCAGTTTTAAAATATAGTTTACATTTATTGTACAGACGTTAAGTGTTATTGTGACGCATTTGATATATTATCACGCTATCGTATATCACATTTTTTCTTCAATATCATGCAGACCTAAAGGAAAAAGTCAGGTTTTGAACAACATGGGGGTGAATACGTTATTTTGTGAACTATATCCCTTTAAGCTTATTTTTGTTTCTAGAAAGATCACTAATTATCGGTTCGATGTATCCTGAATGTGACAGATTTATGCTTGCTTTTTAAATTAAATTAGATTATTATTGCATTTAGGGTTAGGGTTGTGACATAACTAAATATACAATGTATGTTTGCATTTAGTCATGTTGCTCAACTCTAGTTCATTGTTACAAAGCAGCTGTACATGAAACAGAATGACTATAAGCAAAACATTAAATTTATAAAAGGAAATTAAGAATGACAAAATTCATAAATACACCCACATTTCACATACTACGCAGAATATAGGGCACACTAACACGTGCAACTGCATGCGCTCATGCTCACACGGCGCACACGCAAGAAACACAGGCACGACGAACACACATTCACGCAAGTTTTATCCGAAATGCATGCATGTGTATATGAATTCTATTTAGTTTAAATGCCGTTTTGTTTTTTTAGGTGTCTAATCTGGCAAGGAGTTTGGACTCCTGAACTTCTTGCTGAGGCCATACATCGAGGTAGGAGAGGAGTTCATGCCAAAGTGGTGCTTCGCATCAGTGGACAGGTATTTATAATAGAAATTTACTCAAGATTATTTTGCCATAACAGTGTCTTATGTTTAGCATTTGTTTTTATATTTTGTTCATAACCGTGTTCTTTGAAGGTGAAAGACAGTTTTATCAGCAGCACTCCACGGGTAACAAGAAAACGGCTAGTGTTGAACCACTCGTCCAATCCATCCAGCACTCTTCTTAGCAGTGGAGCAAGTCATGATGTGAGTTATATATTGAACTTTTCTTATTTTTCGATTGTCAAACCTAAAAAGAAAGAAAAAAAGCTGAGCATTTCAAGACATAAATGGACCGTTCACACAAAAATAAAAAGTTTGTCATCATTTATACTGACCCAAATCTCAAATGTCTTTGTCCTGATGGACACAGAGAAAGATATTTGGACGAATGCTTGTAACCAAACAGTTCTTGACCACCGTTGACTACCATAGTAGGAACGATTACAACGGTAGTCAAAAGTGCCCCAGAACTATTTGCTTTCCAACATTCTTCAAAATATCTTCTTTTGTGTTTAACAGAATTTTGGGGTGAACTGTTCCTTTAAGAGGACAATTAGATGACAAGCATTTATTATAAGTGCCCTGTAATTGAGTTATGTAAGAGTGACCTTATATGTCTATGAAGATTACTCAGAGATCACCTCCTGAGGGAAGCGTGAGCTGTGCGGATCTGGGAAAAAGCAAAGTGGAGACGCAGGATTACACGCTGCCCAAAGTTCAGGGTGTGTGGCCATTGGTAAGAAGTCATCAACAAACTAGTTCTTCAGCAAGTATTTTTTTAGTTTACTAAAAAAGTAGTAGTTAGTAGTAGTTTACTAAACCCTGATAGATTATCTCCAGTCAGTGGAGTCTCGGGCTCTAAACGTCTGGTTTGCTGTTTTAAAGGCTAAAACTCCGAGACGCACGGTTATAGGGATAAAAGGGTGCATTTGGAGTTCCGGAGAACTGGAAAGCCCTCCCGATCCGAGGCGAATTTCAAGCCCTAAAAAGCGCAAGCTGTGTAAAATGCCTGCAGTTGATTTTGAGGAGACCGCCGTCAAACATGTCAAGAGTTGCAGGGCTGGTAAAAAAAACCTGTTTTCTTCATATTTTTCCAAATTGTACCAATCCTTGAATATGTAGCTGTTTGTATCACTAATAAGATTTAACAGATTTCTAACCTACATTTGTTTCTCACCTCAGATCGTCCGTCGAAACGATGGAGCCACGCGATGTGTTTGAGTGATCCTGACACAGCCGTTCTGATTGGTGGAGAGGCTGATGACCAGGCCAGTTGTGAAGACTCGCTGTGGAAACTCGAAATTGGTGCGTCTTTAGATTTATATACCCATATGCTAAACTTGTTTGGAATGACAATGTAGTGACAATATATGCTATTAACCTGTACAGATAGTGATTTTTGGTTCCCCATGAACTCCTCGACATCTGAGGTCAACCCCTCCAACTCTCGAGGTCACTCGGCAACTTTTGATCCAGAGTCTAAAGTTGTGTATGTGTATGGAGGTGTGAAGGATAGCCAGCGCTACAGTGATATACATGTATTGGACACCATAACATGGAAATGGAAGTTTGTTACTGTGAGTAAAACATTTGAATAATAATTCATGTCCCTTTGTTTGTATACATGTGATCCATATGCTGATCTTATGGGCATGCAGTGGTCGTGTACTTTGTGTAGATTTGATGTAGCAAATAATAACTTGTTTTTATTAAAGTTTATCATGTATAACTTTGGAATAATGGCCAGGCAAAAGGAAATATCCCATCATTGGCTTACCACAGTGCCAATGTTTATAAGAGGGAGCTGTATGTATTTGGAGGAGTGCTGCCCAGCCGATGCTCTGACAAGGTTTGCAGTAATGCATTATACATCTTCAACCCTGAACACGGTCTGTGGTATCAACCAATTGTCGAGGGTGACCGTCCTTTGCCCAGGTTTGGGTAAGTGCTTTTTTTCGTGTGTTAGCCTTGGTATTTTTGTGCTGGTTGAGCACACTTTAGATGCTCAGCCTTGTTTTTGTCCATCTACTGTCACGCAACGCATGAGCTGCAAGTATATACATGATGTTTTTATTAGGCACACCACCACGCTGCTGTCTGACAAACTTATTCTTTTTGGTGGGAGGAAAACTGCAGCTTACCTTAATGATCTCCACATCCTGGATCTTGGTAATGAACCCTGCCATGTGGATAATCTCATATGCTGAAATTCTTAATGTTTGTTGTATTATTTTATATTAATATGTGACCGATTGATGTTATTTTATCATTCTTGAAAAGGTTTCATGGAATATAGTGCTGTCAAGTATGAGAACATGCCACCATTGGCCCGTGGGTAAGACTAAGACATCAAGACTGCGAAATGAAATGGTTCACACCAAAATAAACATGGTCATTATTTATTCACCCTTATGTTGTTCAAAACCTATACAGTATACAGTATGACTCTGTGAACACAGGTATTTTGAGAAAGGTCTAATTTTTGGGAGAATATTGTTTGGTTACCAACATTTTTCTGCAGAAGAGAAAACATCATACAGGTTTGCAATGGCATGAGTAAATGATGAAAAACAATATATAAATATAATATGGGTGAACTATTTCTTTAAGTAGTGTTATGGTGTGACTTTATAAAAATTATGTTAATGTACTGTCTAAAATGAACTATTAATTATATAACATTTAGATGTTTATTATTAAAATAATTTAAGTGTACAATGTCACAAAAGCACCAACTACAGTGTTTACTGTTTAGAATGCACTGCCAACATGTAAATCTATAATTATACTTTTGGTTATAAAATTATGGAGGTACTGAGCAAGATGCATAAATTCCAATGTCATTTTAGCTACAAAAATAATTTAAATTCATAATAAAAAACAGGCAGACTTTTCCACAGTTTAATTCTACTGATCAGAGAAATCTGCACAATACAGTATGTTTTTTTTTCTGTATGGTGAGCAGGTTTCACGCTGCTCTGCCCGTGTCTGACAACAGGGTGCTGATCAGCGGAGGCTGCAGTGCTATAGGGGTCTTACAGGACCTCCACCTTTTTAATACAGGTCAGTTATTTTCTTTCCAGATAACTAAAACTGCAACCTTACAAAAGATTAAATAGTTTAAATGCATGTGAGAAAGTTTGACAAGTGTAACATTCTTTACTGTGATGCATTTCATTTGAGTATTTTAGCATATTGATGCCATCAGAGTTAACAAGCATGGCCATAAATCTCCTGTTATGATTTGGAGTGCATATTTTTCCAGACACTAACTCGTGGACATCGGTGGTGTCCCCATGGCTGTGCTCTAAACCTCGTGCAGGTCATAGTCTCATTAGCCTGGGTTGTACAAAGCCTTCAGAACAGAAGAATGCGAGGAAGTGTCATCATATGACATACACCATTCTAGTGTTTGGAGGATCAGATTGTTCTGGAAAATTCTACAATGACACTATCAAATGCACGGTTGAGCTCCCTATTTAGGATCAGAGACTAACAGGATTTTTTTTTTTTTTTACTTGGAAGTGAAAATGGTGTTCTATTAAACTCAGCAACATGATAGGAAATTGGAATGCCAGACGCACTTATCTTTTTTGTCGTCGTCTTTTTTTTTTTTTAAGGTTGCATTGTTGCCGTTTTAGCATGAACAGCTGTTATACAGCTACTGTTTTTAGAATAATTACCTTAAATGCCAAGAAATCTGGAGTCAATTTCATTTAATTCCGTTTCAAAATGTTATTTATTAGTACATTTTGCGATTCAGAGACTGTATATTTGTGCAATAAATGTTTTCCGATTTTGCACGTACTTTACACGTTTTCACGTTTGTATTTTTGTCCATGTCAAACGTGCACTATTACCTTAGTCACTGGGGTTGTACAGTTTATCTCTTGGTCTCATGTTTACAAGTCTCTGAAATCTTCGCAGCAATCGCAATCTTTTCACCAAAACAATAAATGCAGTAATTTGAACTGAACCGTCTTTGTAAATTAAGAGTCTCGTGCAGTTTTTTTTTATTTTTTATTTCAGTAAGAATCGTCCCAAAGTTATTGTCGCATGTCATCAGGAGTGTCTGGCTGACATGATGGATGACTCACTTTAAAGGCCTCAATTTCCATTAAAATCTGGTTTAACCTCCTGATAGTAGGGAAAGGGCTCATGTCCACCTTGAACCTTGAAAGACAGGAAAATTCATTATGGTTTTGCAAAATGATGGTCTATGTTGACGAAAGAACATATTTTACCTTTCAGCATTGTAGACCTGGGGCACAAGGCAAATATCTGCCATAGATATCTGGAAGTGTAAATATAGTAGCAATGTGATTATTTGAAACGCTAACATTGAACTGATATGCGATCATGTCATTTGTTGCGATTAGGAAAAGAAATGTACCATTACCTCATTCCCTACACAGTATGTTCCAGCTGTTTGCTTCAGGATTGGCTCTAGGGCTTCAAAAAACACACAAAAAATATTGAATTGAATTAAAATGATTCAAAAATTTATTTTTGGACAACCTATACCTTTTAACAGCGAACTCTCCTTGAGTATTGCAAAACGTGTACATGCTGGATCATGTTGGGATATTTAATTACTATCTTTTAAATATACTATATTTTATACTTCTAAAAAGTACATTTTACATTGTTCCATGGTATTTGTTTGAGAAGTTTTTTTTTACTCAACTGATTTTAAACCTGTATGACTTTCTTCTGCAAAACGCAAAAGAAAATATTTTGAAGAATGCTGCTAAACGAAGACCACTGGTTCCCATTCGTTTCTACTGTATGGATACTATACCAGTGCAAGTCAATGGGGACATGGGATTACAAAATTTACCTTTAAATCCTCTGTTGATAAAATGTTGCGCCCACTGCACCTTGTCTGCACCAATTTTCTGAAGCACATACAGATTCTAAAAAATACATCATTGGAAAAAAAACTGGTTATTAGTCTTTCATGTATTCTACTCTTAAAAATAACATGTGTTATTCAATAAACATTTTAAAGATAATGTTCAACATATGTCTGTCTGTCTTTATCACTTTGGAAATTAAAATGTTGTAGATATGTGAAAATATTTGCATGTTGCTAACAGCAGTATACTATGTTGTACATAGCGTAGAACGATTTCGTTCAGATTATACTGCACTTCCTAGAAAGAATTGTGTTAAAAATATGTGTTGCCTGTTTGTTTGGTGAAAAACTGTACACAATATGGTCTATGCACAAGAGATGTTACTTAATAAACCCTGCCTGTCAGTAAATGTTATGTCTTACTTGGAGGGGCTGGATGCCAGATGCGATGATATCGCAGATTATTCGGACCTGAGCACGCTGCTTTGGGTCTGCAGGTAGGAGGCGAGGCCCTGGCCGAGTTTCCTCAATGTACTGGATGATAGCCAACTGGGCAAAGTCATATAAAATCAGGTCAATGTAGAACTGTACTGTAGAACTGAACTGTACTAAAAAGCAAAAGAATGCATATGCATATATTCTTACCGACTGAGATAAAGTGATGCCATCAATGGTGACTGCAGGCACTTGCTGCATTGGATTTAATGCTTTAAATTGATCTGTGAGCTTAAAAGTAAGAGAAAACATTTAAAGTCGGTGTCAAAATATTGACAGTCTATTATCTTTATTTATGAGATGAAAACATTCTGCAGAATTACCTGTTGCCCACCATCCTTGATAAGATTTACTGGTGCTTGCTCATACTCGATGCCTTTCAATGCAAATGCTAAAAGTTTTAAAACATTAAAATTACATTAAAACACTGGTAAACGACCTGCACATGTTTAATGTAAATACCTGATTGTTGATGTTGATTTGTGAAAACTCACCGATCCGGACTCTCCATGAGCAAGAACTTCTGAAGTACCCATGAAGAACAGGCTAGAACACAAAAATACAACAATCGAATAAAGTTTTACAAACAAAACATTCACTTAAGATGAGCAACAAGATGTTTAACCTTGTGTTGGGTCGCCATGGTATTCTGCTTCTAAAACGTCTGAACCTATTCATGAAAAAATAAGCTACTTCTACAACCAATAGTATCTGACCCCCAAGATCCTCCTCCTGGTTGCTCTAGTTTCCCATGACTAAGCAGCTTTGGTGGACTTTGAAAAATGTCGGGATACTGAAGTCATCTGAATTGTTCTGAAATTTGGGCATTTAAATCTCTGTCATCTTCATGCATTTACCTTAAAAAAACGTGTAGATGATGCACTCATAGCAGAACTGATTGTGTGTCCTCTTCTTGGAATAAGAAAACAGTTTTAGTTAGAGATGCGCTTAACAATGCACAGATGTGATGCATGTTTTATAAAGGAATCGTTCTTACGAACCGATGCTTGTAGTTGATTCAGTCGAACTGATTCGACAACAAAGGATGACTCTGTAAAACATTTAAGTTTAAAATATATTACATAAATAACTTATATGAAACTACTGAGATAATGAAAATATGTTTAATGTCGGAACATATGTTGATAAACAATTTTACAGCAAAAGTCTAATGTGTTGTGATTACCCCAGTAAGTCAGTTTTGGCAAAAATGAACCGCCCGAAAGAACCGATTCGTTCAAATGATTCAGATTGCTCTACACGTCTTTGTTAGATCAAAACATAGCATTTACTTGGTAATGTTTTCCGAAAACAGAAAGCATATGTAATTGAGGAAACTGGCGTTTGCTTATGATAACATTTGTCGAATTACATGACTGACTTCTATCTGACTTTACATACACGCACCCTCGCTCTGAATGATGCATACTTGATTGACAGTTTCGATAACCTATCACTTGATTGAAACCTAGCTTTAACCAATGAGCTTGTGCAATCAAACGAACGTCTTGCATAAGCTCGCACTCCCATTGGTGCATTATTTCATACGCTTAACCAATAGACCTGATCAAAGTGGGGGAGTATTCAGTCGCATCACACGATTGGTTGTTTAAACAGTATATCCCGCCCATTCTTAAAGCGACAGTAGGAAAAAGGACTCGACTTTAAGGTGCAGGTCTCGGCGCACGTCCTCTGGCGGGGGTTGGACGCACATTGGGGGTGAATACAACATTAATCCACGAATTCCATCATGGCAGCAACATTAATGCGTTCCGTTTTAAAGAAGAGGGTAAGAAACAGAAAGCATTGCATTTTGTGCTGCGACGCTCGTATGATTTGACGCAGTGTTGTCAAAGTATAAACTTTCACAGACACGAGCCACGGGTAGACACTTTGTTGCACATTAGCCACTCAAAACAACAGTGTACAATGTGCAGTAAAATCAACGTAAGAGCTTTCATAGGACTTTACAATAGAGTTTTCGGTCACCGTACAGCTCTGACCCCTCTTATTCTTATTATATCATTTGGCAACTGTTATCTTG